>VWYP01006353.1:15455-36186 GCA_013400435.1 Pycnonotus jocosus | reverse complement strand
TTATTATTATTAATAATAATGACTGTATGATGGATGAAGCCAGAATTATCAAGTAGTTTAAAATTTCTGAGTATCTCACAACAAATAGAGTCTGTAGAAAGAGTCATAGAAGTCAGATAGTAAAAAAATATATAGCTCAAAAATTGCAAACTTTTAGACAGCTTGTAAAACAGTGGTAATGCAAGAGGGAAATGGTAAACACACTAACAAGCGTTCATCAGTCTTAATAAATAGGACAGGGTCACATGGGTTTACTTCTAGAACCCATAAAGGTCCCTAACTATCTAATTATAACTGAAAAAAAGCCTGAGGTTTTATTCCCTTCTATTCCTCAGTAGATTAGCTCATTCTTCATCAGATACCATTTTAAACTGAAATATATTCCTTTTAAGAAGCTATGGTTTGTTTCTTATTGACATGATAGAATACTATGTACCATATGTTCTTCCAAGGGAGTATTACTAAGCAATATTAAACATTGCATCCTAAGGGTAGAAACACAAAATGTGTTTCTTAGAAGTACACAACAAGATCATTCATGGCATTGGGCCATATAGTAGCTCCAGATTTTGAAGAAAATGTCAGATTAAGACCAAGAGCTTTCACTCCTGTATTTCTTCTTTATTGCCAACTACAAATACATCCTTTCTATCATGTTTCCAGGGAAAAGATAGGGTTATATTGTCACCTTTACAGGGAGGCAATTATGCTCCTTGCTAGGCAGATATTTAGTTTATTCGGTATAATATAAAACTGACAACTGCTTCTTGTTCATGTTTTTGTAAACAATGATTTTATAACATTGCTCAGGTTGGCAACTTCAGAAATCATACACAACAAAAGGTACCTTTGTGACCAACAAAAACAAATAATGTATAATGCATCTGTAACTGCAGGGTATATATGTAACGATATGCAATGTAGTGGGTAATAAAAATACCTTGTTCTGACTCTGGTGCTAATTAGAATCTGATTTGCCTATTTAAAAGCCATAATTGAGTAGAACCCATGCTACCAAGATTCCCAGGCTTGTTTTACTTTTTGGGAACTAATGTACTGACCCCAACAGCTGAAAAATAAAGGAGCAAGTGGGAATAAGAGGTCTGAAACATAAACTTACCCCTGCCCCCAGTTACTTTGCCAAGAAGTGAATTGCGTTCAAGGGACATGCTTCTTTGCTGCAGAACTTGCTAGGTACCTCTGATGCCAAACAGGACATTACCAGGGAGCTTTAGAAAGTAGGATATGACACAGTAATTGATCTAGAGAGTCTCTCCCTCCTCCCTTACTTTCCCTTGTTCCTTTTTCTTCCCTTCCAAACCGACTGTTATGTTTTTCTAGCAAACCCCTGTTCCACTGAAGTATATTTAAGAAATTCAACCTCAAGCACATAATGCAATTGCCACCTAAGACATGACACTTACAAGATTTTTATTCACAGAAAACATTACAGAAAAAAAAAAAAAGCTAGTTAGACGAGACATCTTTCCATAAGCAATAATGTAAATATGAACAGCTTCCAAATTCTGCACTGCTTACAACAGAATGTCACGTGTCCCATGGAACACAAAAATCATTACAAAACCCATGGGATAAAGTTGTATCTCCTCTCCTCCTCCCTTCATCTCCAGATGATGAAGCTTCATCTAAATGATGTATCCACTACGTCCTTATTATGTTATCTCTGCTATATATTCAATGCCCCCAGTTATTACTTAAAAGCCCTTGGGCTGTTGTCTAAATTCAAATGTTCACTGTTCTTCGTGTATCAGTACTATTAAAAATACAACATATAATCACAATGGGATTTCTCCTTCCTCATTTCCTCTAAGCTAAACTATTCTTATCCTAGTGCACACATCCCCAAGCATTACTCTCTGACATTCTCATCTGATATGACAGTTTATATAGAGTTCCATATGGTCATATGCCACATAATCCTACATTCCTCAAAAAAGAGGAATCTATATTCCTGTATTTCTATACGGTGGCAAATTCCTGAGTAGTGTGCTTGGTATCAAGAAGTAGAAGTATCTTCTTAAAAACATGACAATAATGGACATCTGTGATTAAACATCATCTGGTGTTCAGGTATGCTGCGTAACAAAAAATATTTAATAAACTAAATATGAAATCTCATGTTACATTTATCAAGTTATAATGATAAATAATCACATTTATTTAAACTACAACTTTCCTAGTATAAAAACCGCTTCAGGACATAGACATATGCATGTTCTAAAGAGTATTTTGAACACTTGCATGATCTGGCCTGTTACCCCATTCATGTGTAAACTGACAAAGACAGAAATGCAGAGCTGCTGAAACACTTACCATGCCTAACACCTGTCATTGCTATTCCTCTGTCCAGCCAACTTCCTGCCATGCACACCATCACGTCATGCCATGCACACCTTCCTGCCATGCACACCATGCGCTGTCCCTGTTTGCCTGCCTCCCCCCAGTCACCCTGATGCTGGCTGAACTAATTAGCAACTTGTTAGCTTGCTTGTGCATAGATTAACATGGAGTTGAGCAGAGGGCAACAACAGGAATCCCTCTGGGTCTCGTCATGACATCATTTCAGCAGTGAATCCTATGATAGCACTAAATGAAGCTGGTATTTATAACACGGCATTAGAAGGGGGCCCTCCCGTATCAAGCTTAAGATGACAAAATGTCAGCTTCAATCATCTGACAGGCTTTGGTCTCTCTCTGTAACCTCTTTCTTTTTGGCTGCTCTTTGCTATATATACACGTATGACACTAACAGAAAAATAAATTGAAAAGAGCACTGAGGCAGGGTGTATTTCACGCACTGGTGCCAATGTTTCATATCTCATGGACCTCGGGAAAACAATTCATAGAACTAATTAGTTTACAGTATTTAAGCAGCTTGTTTCCCATCCTTAATCTTCTTTATGTAATACTGTGAACAAAGCCATATTATCTTCTGATTTTTTTCTTATACAGTTTAACAAATATGATCTTTTTTTCCCCCTAGAGATTACATATTTAGACCTCAAACTACCTTACCCTACCCTACCCTCCCCTCCCGTACTTTCTTTTTGGACAGAACAACATAAACAGACATAAACCTTCAAGACTATGCTATCTATATGTTTGGGAGGGTTTTTTTTAATCTTGTCCAGTTCATTTAATTTCTAATTTTTAGCTATTCCTCAGAAAACAGCTGTTTCCCTTCCTGTGAAAATGAGATGACTGCTCTTCTCCCTCGTGGGACCAAGTGGTCATGGTGTCTATAGCTTAGAATCTTTGTACAGGTTGCTTTACAAGGTACTGGATAGTAATTAATTAAAAATAAACCAAGCAGACTTTTAAATCTGAAACACATTCATCTTTTACTTTCATCACAGTGATTGGTTTGCATTAGAAGAAAACATACAAGTAAATAAATAACCCCTATTCATGAGCCTGGCAGCATGCCTGTGTCCTAGTCTTTAAAAGTGTCTTTGCTGATGTCAATACTGTGTGTCTGAAGCCAAATCAGCCACACCACAGCAGTGTGGACTACCACTCTCCCTGTTTCCCACTGGGGCCCAAAAATGTGAGCAAGTCCTTTGGAATGTATGACCCAGTAGGGAAACATGAAACCTGCAGGAGGACAGAACATCACTGTCCCGAACTGGTGATGCTTCTTTTTGTCATTATCAGTAAAAAACAGACAGATGCACACTGAACTGTATCTGCATCAAGCCAGTGATGCTAACTTCAACCAATATTGAAACTGGGTTAAGTAAATCCATACCAAAAGTTTAGATTTTCTTAGACAGATAGTTATATTTTCATGTATGTTCAAGTCAGAGCATCTGCTAAAGGGTGTTAATGGACAGCTGGGGACAGCAGCTTTTTAAATTACTTCTACCAAGGACATGGGAATATCGGCTTTTATGTCCAGCATACACAGACAGGATTGGACTTTCTGCAACGAACAGTCATAGGCACTATCTTTTTAAAATATGAAAAGGGATGCTGGGTACATGCCTTTTATCCAGTAGAGTAAAGGATGTTCTACCACTAACATACATATTACTAGAATAATTTCTCTGATATTATTTCTGGTTTTATACAAAGGCATATAAAATACAGATGCCATTCTGGAAAAAAGAAATCAACACTTCACCCACAAGGCAAGGGAGAAAATATATTCTTCTGTACTTTTAAAGCTTTTGTATCTAAGCAATATGTCAGATACTTCTGTGTTTGGCTGGTAAGTGCCTAAACCTTTTCTTTGATATTGCTCTCTCACAAGGAGGTGTCATTTGTGAGTGATCAAATCCTCTCCTTGAACATTTATTTCATGCAAATTGCTGAAGGCCACGTGATCAGCATTCTTTTCCTTTCTGGTTTATGCTTGCTTTAGAACTATCTGCTGTCCTCCCATGGTTATCCACATTAAAGTTGATTTACAGTATCTTTAGTTGTCAGATTTCCCAGCAACTCTTAATTAGAACAGAGAGGTGGCATTGGTGCAGCTTCACGAGCACATGAACATCACTAAGAGCTCTGTTCTGTCGTGCTCAAGGAACTTCTCCCTCAAGGTCAATGCCTGTGATTCCTCCGGGAGCTGGCAGCTTAACTGGAGATACCTGAAATCTCTCAGCTTCTCAGGGATTTAGTAGGGACTGCAGACCTTGCATTATTTCTGAATGCCTGAAATGTTATAGGAACAAACTTTCTAAATGAATGAAAAGCATGAAAAATACAAATGCTGCATTAACTTCCATTAACCTTCAATTTTGATCCTAAATTACTGGATGAAAACCTTATGGGTTGAAGTTTTGCTTATAAAGTTTCTCTTTAAGAAACTGTGCAATTCCAGAATTGTCTGTTAAATATATGCAGACTTTTCCAATCAATACTCAGTGTGGCTAGGAGTAAAGAAAGATGAAAAACTGCAAAGTTGCATTAAGTACAGAAATCTTTAACCCTTTATTTACAGGAAGATTTTGCTTCTTAATTTCTATCCTCATTTTATTGTCTAGTTTTGTACTAATTTAATGAGAAATGAAGAAGAATTAAAGATATCTAATTGTTCACACTTCCTTTTCCTCCTTTAAAGTAAAAAACAAATTTTTTTTCAATTTACATCTCACCAATATATGAAGCAGATCTGTTGTTATTCATAATGACTCATATTCATATTCATCATGTATCCCAAACATCCTCTAGAAAGTTTAAGTGCTAGCTCACAAGGACAGAGAAGATTATTTTTCCTAGAAAAAAGTCTTTGTGACTCATGGAAGCTGATGAAACAGGCAAAATTTTGATGTTTGCAATACTACTTAAGAGAATTAACTACATCAGCTAACACTGGAAAAAACAGTTTGACTTTTTTTTCTGGTCAGCAGGAAAACACAATCCGTAGCAAAAAAAAAGTCAATAGGGTCATCTTCACAGATGAATCTTTAGATAATTTTTTCTGATTTTTCTGCACCAATTATCATGATTCACAAAAGTCTGAGGCATCATAATAAATGTATTCAAGAGGGAAATATTCTTATAAAGCATTTCATGCTTTATTTCTCATCTTCATGCCATCACATTGTTGATGAATTAAGAGTAAATAGGTACATGATCTACTGTGCCTAGAAAACATCTATGCATATGTAGAAGAGCTCTTCCCCCTCTTCAGCTCAAGCCTAGAAAAGACTTCTTATTAAATGGCCATGTGACAGAAATCTACCTAACACTGTTCCTACCATATACAATCCTTCAACCTGTCTTCTTTGTGATAAACATATAATTAACATATGGTTCACTTCATGTTTTTTGTGAGGTTTTTTTCTGGTTTTTAAAAAATTACTATCCAAAGTCTGGCTTGATCCTTTGTGTGCGATATCCTACTACCTTTCCTTGAAGTTGGAGGGGTTTTCCCTCTTTAAATTCTTTTGCTTTGGGTTTTTGTTGTTGTTGGGTTTTGGGGTTTTTTGGGGGGGAGGTGTTGTTTTGGGGGGTTGGGTTTGGTTTTTTTGTTGTTGTGGGTTTGGGTTGGTTTGTTTCTTTTTTTGCTGTTGGTTTTTGTTATGTTTTGGGGTTTGTTTTTGGTTTTTTGTTTGTTTTGGTTTGGTTTTTGAGGTTCTTTTTTGTTTTTTGGTTGGTTGGGCTTTTTTGTTTGATTTGATTTGGGGGTTTTTGGTGGTTTTCTTCAGATGACATCTTGCTCTGACTGCAACTGCTCTCCTAGTTTAAATCATAGTGAATGCACTGTACTTGGAACTCTCCCAAGGCCAGCAATAGCCACTGCTAACACCTCCTTACTTGACTGTCAGTGGTCTGCTTCAAGACTTACTCCAGCAAAACTGTAATTAGTAAGATCTACGAATACAGATTAACCCCAGAAATTGTATTCCAAAGTGAGTTGTTAATATAAGAGATATATCCACCCACAGCTATTGTATCTACTCTGATCCAACGACAAGTTAGAAAATGCAACATAAATTGAATGACGTAGAGCACAATTTACCAACAGAAAGGACTTCAGCCTGGATTACACTTGGAAAAAAAAGCACAAGTTTTTCCCCTAAGAAATCCCTGACACAGCTCTGCATTACAGATGTTGTGTTATAGCTTCTTTCCCAAAGGAATTCTCACTTTCTTTTCACACTCATACACATACATATATCTGCCTGAAAGGGCAAATACTACAAGCTCGGCTTGCCCTTCACTGGAGGAGATCTTCCTGCCAGCACTGCAGGACTCTTGCAGGCTGCACATCGTCAGCAGCTGAGTCTTCTGCTGCCAATTTCAGCTTTGAATGGTTTCCTACACAGCTCAAGTACTATGCCCACATCAGTAAATCCCTGGTCACTAGTGGCACGGGCAACTAAATGGAGCTCCTCGGGTGCATTATTAAAAAAAAGAAACCTACAGAGATATAAAAAACATAATTGAGAAATAATTGAGAAAGACTGCAAGGAACTCTAACTTGTCCTTTCTTGATGCAGCTTTATCACAAAGCAACACCACTGGGGTTTTGCACTCTGTGTTTGTGAGGATCAGATTGTTAATTACTAATCAAGTTGGTTCACAACTATTAGTCAAAGGTGCTTGTTGAACACCAATAAAAATCTCACACTTGTAATTATCTTTAGCTTATTATAGTTTTACCTACAAGAAAAAATGGATGCTATGTACCTTCCCCAAAGGATTATGGAAGCAAAAATGTTGCAAGATGCATTAAAAAAAAACTTACTTAATTTGAACACACAAAATTCTGACATAATGCTGTTCTTTACCTATCTGTACAGCTTTATTTCAGCTTTGTACTTTGTATCAAAAAAAATTTGGTTTTCACAGCAATTATATAGTAAGTTTTACTTCTCAAAGCTATATTTTGATCTTTAGAAACATTACGAAATCCATCGATAATATATTATCTTTGCTTTTCCATAAAGTCCCCCTATTGAAAACGATTATCACAGAGAAAAGGAACAGGACTTACTCAGACGTGAACAACTCCTCTTCAAAAGTGAGAGCCCAAAAGATAACAAATTAAATCAAAGTTGCTGCTGTGAATTGTGTTTCGGGTTGAGCTGATGCTCTGAGTATTTTCAAACTATTCAAAAAAAGTGACAGCTGGTATTTTCCCTACCTTGGTGAAAACTGTTAGGTCATAGTGTCAGTGGTGGTTAGTGCAGGATTTATTGTGTGAACCTGACTACCTTCACCAGCTCATGTAGTAATTACTGTAGCTAAAAAGAGATGGTAGGTCTCAGGCATAAAGGGATCATAAGCTAAAAATGTTGAGACATAAAGTTTATTTAAAACAAACGCACTAAGCATTTATGTGTCAAACACCTTATGTTTCTTTGTATGATTGTGAATAAGAATAGTTTTTAAAAATATTTTAAAACTGAATGCAAACAGAATGCAAACAGACAATAATTAGGCATTTTCTTTACTTGAAATGCTTGACTGCATGAATGTAATGAGTCTAGTGCAGTAAAAATTATGACATAATTCCTTATTGCTACAACGAGCAAGCCACAGGAATAACTGTATTTCTACTAGCTTTTACCTGTGGCTTCAGTCAATGATAGCAATGTTCAAAAACAGTATTTCTACCCCAACAACCAATGAAATATAAAATAATAATCCAATATAAATTTAGATTTCCATGCACTTTCAGCGTTTGATTGTAATAAACCCTCTCATTTTATTGTTTAAAAAAGTAAAGCCTATTTTGTGAGCCAAATTAGATTATTGTGACCTGTTTTAAGATAGCAAGCACCCTGTGAGTTGCTACTTCAGTGTATAAATATTTGATTAGAAAAAAAATCTGGAGTAGTAATTCTCCAAATTTATTCTGTATTATATTGACTGTATCAACTACAGACTTTGCTCTCATATTCTCCCCTTCTGGAGAACATTAGAAAAAAAAAAAAAAAAAAAGGATCACTTAAAGGAACATGCTGTTTCCCAGTTACTATAGATCCTTTTGATTTAATGAAATATTCTAATCTTTAACCTTCTTTATATCACAACACAAATTGGAAGGATTCAGTTTAACTCCAATATTATGTCTCCTGGTATTTCATATGATTGAATCTGAATCGTATCTCTTGCACATAATAGACAGCTGAAAAAGAATTTCATCTTTTGAAAACACCAAATAAACATGTACTGCTTAGAATAAGTTGAACATTTCCAAGGCAATTTAATTTCCAAATTACTTCTTGAATTATCTGGACAATCTCACTCCAAAGACATTCTAATGATAGAGAAATTTATTTGGCCTAGTATGTGAGTCAGCTCTAGGATAACTATAAAAAATTTTTTGTCTTTTTATATGTGTTTCAAAGTCTTCCAGGAAAAGCCTGAGCAGCATGCAAGCTAAGCAGGTATTTCTTCCAGAAGCCAGCCCTGTATTAGAAAGAGAGAGCTGATCCTTACACCACAGCCATCATCAATAGTTAGAAACAATAGGGTCAATGGAAATGTAGCTATAGAAAAACTTGTGTGTTTTTACTGTCAGTGTATGGGTGACAGCAGAAAATCAGTTGTGAAATAAATTTTGAAATCTTATTACCTTTGATCAATGGCAGAAAATAATTCAGCTCTTCTCTGGCTTTGCCAGTGTTTTCAAAAGTAAAGGTTGGGAGAGCAGATGCACTTATGTGGAATGAAATACCAAAGATGTGCTTTTCTTTTTAAATGCAGTTGCACAACTTCTAAAACTTCAGAAGGAGGCAACAAGAAACAAACAAACAAAAACAAAACAAAACAACAAAACAAACAAACAAACAAACACACCAAAAAAAGAGGTAAAGAAGCAGCCATCACATCACATCCAAAACAGTAGGTGAAAAGAGCCAGCTGGCTGGCTTACACTTATGAAGCTGTACTCTCTTTAGAATTTAACTATTCCAACAGCTCTGCAAAAGAAAAAAAATCTCAACCCTTCATGAGAAGTACAGTGTTCTCTATGTGGTAAATTAATAAATTACCTAACTGCTTGTTAATTACATCCTTCCCCACTCATCATCCCAAGTATCCCTGCACTATCACAAGCATCATCTCATCATGTGAAAAAGGAAGATTACATGATCACTATAATCATTATTTTCCAACAACAATGGCAAAAAAAGGCAGGTAAGTACTCTTATTTGAAGCCATCAACATGCAGAGAATCATAATTAATCTTGATGTGGTATTGCAATTTCTCCTCAACTACTTAAGTATTGTCATACTTGCAGGTCCAAAGCAGGAACCTCTTGGCTTTGCTTAATGATGCTCTCCTGTGCTGTTCTCCCAAGACAAAGCACTGATGTGACAGCAGAGTTAGGAACAAAATTAAGTTAATATAAATGAGAGCAAGACCAAGGTAGGTGTACTAACGCCTCACCCTGAGACAGGAAAAACTGGTTAACCTTAAGTAACTCTTTATTGGGCTGCTAGAAATTAAGACAAACCCAGTCACAGGAGCAAAGAGTGGACAGGGCCAGAGACCAAGGAACAGACGTTTCAGTCTGTATTTGCTGTCACTTGTAACTTTTGTTTATTTAGTACAAACAGAATACTTTTGGGTTTTTGAAAAGATGGTTTACAGTAAAACACTCTTTAGAGTAAGCTACAAAGACCAATTAAACCTCTCTTCCTCCTCCATTCCTCTCCTTGAAGATCAACTTTATCTACAGAATTCTTATCTTGAGTGAATAACTGATAAAAAATATTAAAGGGCTCAGCAGCACCATGTGTTAAGTAACTGGACCCCAGCTCCCACACCTCTTTGTCTCTTTGCTAAATCTCCTCTGTCTCCCAGCTAAACCAACCCATTCAGAATATCAATCACAGCTGAGGCTGGAAATCACTGTTGGACAAAAGAAGTAATAGTAATAAAATTTTAAAAACCCAAACAAAAACCAAAAAGAACAAAAAAACCCCAATGAAACAAAAATCCCTAGGCCCCCTGCCACAAAACCCCACAACATATATGCAAGGGCATAATTTTCTCGTATTTCACTGTTTCATTACTTCATAGGTTTATCAAAACCTTCTGATATACAGTAGTTTCCCCACAAAGCCCAAATTTACTTTGTGCCAACTCACAGGTAAGTACTTAAAGCCAACTTCTTAAAAAAGCATCTCTCTGTCAAGAAAGCCACTGTTACAAAAGGAGTTATTCATCCAGAAGGAACACTACATTCAAATTTATCTATATGAGGATATCAAATCATGTCACTGCAACAGAACAACCAAAGAACTATGGCTATACCACAAGAAATTCCTGTACAAAGAGTTTCAGAACAGTATCAATATTTTGGGATTCATTTCCTTGGCGTGGCTTATACTGCTTCCAAGACAACATGAACAAAGAAATTAAATTAATCTGGTTTATTCTATTATTTTTAATCCATAGTAAGAACGTATATCAGCGAACCAAAACCCTGTAGACATTCTCGCAGCTGAGCGAACAGAATGGAAAGTGCTCCTGCAAAGTCAGCTAAGTTTTCTCGAATGGCCTAAATCTGGTGCATTTTATATCAGTAAAGTTCCTTGCACAAATAAAATCTAGCAATGTCAATCAATCTTTCTTTATGTATGTAACACTGATATGCATTCTGAATAAGAGGGGTTTATCTCATGACTACTCAGAATTCTCCAGAACACTTATTTTTATATCACGTGTGTAAGAGACTACAAAAAATGCAAAGAGGACCAACTGTAAAACTGTTAATATTTGGCAGGCTGTAGTACTGATGTGATACATATTTGTTTTTACAATGACCATAATCAAGTTTTCACATTTTCCCAGGTACAAACCAGATCTGAAAGCTACTCCATAACCTTTAGTTAATATTCTCACTGAATTTTTCTGTTCAAGAACTGTGTATATCTCACCTATAGGTGGGTAATGCAATGGTTGGCTCACATAATGAAGAGATGAATACAATGTTTGTTAAGAGAAGTTTTGTTGATGTATATTTAAGTTATTGTGATTTGTTCTCCCCATAGCCCCCTTTCCCCTCCCCCTTGTATTGCTGTCGCTGGACAGCCTTGGTAATCAGGGCATTTGGGGGAGGGCAGGCTTGTCACTAGGAGGCGTGGCATGGCAACACCTGACCTCCAATCAAACTGTAGGAAAGTGATCTCCACCAATGGACAATGAAGAAGGAGTTGACTGACAGGACTTAGGAGGCACCAGCGGTATAAAAGGCAGAGCATCCATTTTTGTAGATGATGTAGTGGTGGGTCACAAAATTCCCAGCACTGTAATTTTTCCTTATTCAGTCTTTTCTATTTAGATAAGGTTTAATAAACCTTTAAAATTTTAAAAGTGAGCATCGTTTCTCCTATCACCCCTCCCAGTTTTTTAGATGAGGGACAAATCAGTGGAGAGAGAAGAATACCCCATTTCATGAAAAGCTGTTTCAGATGATTATATTTGGAGCTTACAAGGAGTGCTCTAGTCTGCACCTGGATCAATACTTGTAAAGTGTCTGTCTTGCATGAAAAATCTTGAAATCAAAGAAATCTCTTCCTAATGGAATGGGTAAACTGACCAGCTTCTCCTATCCTCCTTGAGTCTTGTCTACATGGAAAAATTATTCCCAAATATGACAGACTATGAATTTGGAATGCAATAGTTCCAAAACAGCTACTCACGGACACAGTTACTGCAGTCTAAGAGCATTCCACATTCAGAAACACTTTAAACTGCAAGATTATTTGTGTCCTCCTCTGAGTGCCTGCAGTGAGAAGCCTCAAAGGGTGTGAGCCTTTTCTGAAGTCCAGGACTACTTATATAGGCTGCTGTAATCAATCGTTACAAGGTAAAGTAGCCAATGGAAGACACTTCTAAATGTATGTCAAAATTACAGCATGGAGACTAAAATAATTTCCAGTTGCAGTGTCACAGAACTGATCTAGAAACAGTGACAATTACAATAGAAATACCACACTTTTCTAATGACATATTCTTTCTCCCTCTGTTAAGGGTGCTCAATTTGGAGGAGAAAAAACTACTTTTTTTTCTGCTGGCATATATGAACTATGTTACCACTGCAAAAGTCATACATAACAGACTTAATGCTCAGGCTTTCCAGTTGCTTCACAAAAAAAGTAACAGCCATTCTAGTTTTATAACATTTTCTCAAGGTTACAACTTCAGCCTGCAGGCTCCTCAGCAGCAGTCAAACTCCTGGATCTACTTTAAATAAATAACTGTACAGCTTATAATTCAGAATACCTGCTGACTCAACACAGTAGAATACAGCACTTTCCTAAATCCCATGACAAAAATCACATGCCGTTAGTGCTGAAGACTCTGTTTCTCACTCACCATGTACTATCCACTTATATAGTCAAGCAGGATGTTATTAGGAAGCACTCAACAGTATCCAAGGTAATTCATATTAAAAGAATTGTGGTATATATGAAAACAGAAGTGAATATATAGCAAGAAAACATAATCTTCTTTGCTTATTTTCTATCAGCACTTGCTTCTACTTTCCTTTTCTGAGACATTTTCTTCACATGTTCATATCACCCACACTTTATGTGTGTTGTGGGGTAAAATTCCTGACATATTTTCACCCTGAAGCTGCGATCATCATCTTTTGAAATAAACAGGGATAAGCAATGACAAAAAAAGCCCACAAACCTTTACACTTTAGATAAATACCTGGCAAAAGCTTTAGCTCAGATGTATGCTAAATATAGAGGTATCAACTAATGACTACACCTGGAAAAATAGGGGTTTTCTGCTTTTAATTACAGGTTCCATGACTGGGAGTTTATTTCTTCCACACTCACTCTTTCCCTGTCAGTGTAAGCCATTTTTTGGTAATGCTTTATTTCAACACAGGAGAGAAGATATGAATGCCCTAAGGGTGCAAGTATTAGCAGCACAGATGGATCAATCTTCAAGCACAGAATGACACATGGATCACAAAAGAAGTAAACCACAAAAAATACCTGGAGAAAGCTAAATAAACAAAAACAGGTCAGTGAGTCAGTTCTGTGTTGCTCCACTGCCATTCTGGTGAAGATAATTTGCCTGGTGAAATCATCCTGATCAATAGCTCCAAGGCAGCTGTGAGTTGGCTCTGTGACAGTCTATTGACTAGAGCATTTTCTCTTTTCTTAATTCAAATGGCATACTTCTGCAACCTGACCCAGACTGCAAGGTCCCACCAGCAGATGTTGACATTATCTCCTCCTGATTGTAACGGCTTATCATAAACAAGTAGCCTGCTTTTTGCACTTTTTTTTATTTGAGTTTTTTGAAAAAAAGGCTACATAGGGGAATAGCGGGAAGAAAGAGAGACTATGATTTATAACTTGGTACAGAATCCATGTTGACATTTCTATCACGTGTTTCCATTATGATGAGGAAATCAGGATGCCATTAATCTGTATTTTCCAATCTCACCACATGCCCTTATGTTTTACTGTATGTTACCATTTCATTCAACAGACCATCTTAAAAAATGTACAAAAAATTGTTATATTTCTAAAGCAACTTTATTTTCTCTTCCATATCATACTGCCAGGCATAAAAGCTGAACTCAAATATGTGAGACCTTTACCCCTGTTTAAGGTCAATGACACGTGCATTGTTTGTTTACTGTTTTACACTGTCTTAACAGTTGAGAATTTGAGGGGCAGTTTTGTGTTACATCCACGATCCTTAAATATGTCTAAGTAAGTGCCATGCTGCACCATGCAACCTTGACACCACTGTCTCAGAAATGAAGACTGAACTGTAGTTCTCTATCACCAAATGAGACCAGAAAAACAAAGTACTACTGAACATCTCTCTGAAACAGCAAGTTGCCATGACCTGGAAAAAAAATTCCTTTTCATTTGCTAAGAGACATTTCAAGCATGACCAAGCAGAGAGATTTATTCAGATGTCTTTATGATTTAGGTTAATGCCTATAGAGATCTTACAGAAAGCTAGTGAGCACCATTTCATAAGGATCATTAGCTAGAACTGACCTCAAATACCACAGTTAAATCCACAAAAAACTCAACCAGTTCTATGCAAAAATCAGTCAATTTTATGTTGACATCAATGAAAGCAGAGTAGGATTAGTGGGACATAGAGACTGAAGAGTCACATCCTCAAGTACCTTGTTTTGGAGTCAGTGAGTAGAACCAAAGTCTAGTCCCCAAAAGAAATAAGATGAACTCTTACAGAGATTTTGATTATTTCTCTATTTGCTTGATGTGCAACCTGATAGCAAAGGCACATAATCTAGCAAATTGGCTTCCAGATTCAGTGCAGTAATTTCTTTTCAAATCCCAGTTTGATCAGTAACATGCTCTATGACTCTGGATGATACGGTCTGTTTTCCTCACCCCATGTCTTCTGCCTCTCCTACACATTGGCTAGTTCTCACTTCAGTGCTGCACACTAGCCACACATTAATCCAGTTTATGGTAGCAAAGAATATTGTTAAACAAATAATTCCTAAAATTTGTGAGGATAGTTTTGTTTTTTGTTTAATTACTGGCTGTCATAACTATATATAAGATTTTATTCCTTAAGAAAAATGAAAAGGATATAAAGAAAACACCAGCTCCAACCAACACATTTAACTCACTTCTTCTGTGGACACTATACACTTAAGCAGTTTCTGCATGGAATTACACCTTACATAGTGTAACTGTGTCAGAAATTGTGTTCATTTACTGGACTAGGGAAATCATCACTGAAGCTTAAATCTTGCATTTTTTAAATTCCAGCATTAGAAACAGAACTGTCTTAGCCTAGTCAGAAACACCAAGTACTTTCACTTGTTATTACCTTCAAGAAGGGAAAATACTCAATACTGAACTACTGACAGGTGATACTGAATACTGATCAGCAAACTTACTCTGTAGCTACCCATTTTATATTAAATATACAGTCATAAAATTTTTGTCATAAACCTAAATTGAACACACATTTATTAATTTTATGATACCAGGAACTTCTGGTAACAGCATAAGAATTATTGACTCTCATCAGTTATATTTTCCTAAAATAAGGATACCTGTTCTTAAATGTTTGCAGTGGGCATGGTACAGAAGGGTTTTGATGGATATTCTATTCCTTCCTTGTCTATTTCTTCTGCCTTTTCTGGTTCACAAAAGCTAAGAGCTAATGGAAGTGACCAGACCACATGGTTCATATACAGAAACTGTGGATCAAGTGGAGCTGCCACAGCACACACTGCTGTCTGTGCAGAACTGGTAAATTCTTCTTCCACCCTTGCTGACTCAGAAAGGGATTTAAAGGAAGCTGCTAACTCTAATGAGCAGCACACTGCTGGTTGTCTGAAGTGAGCTGTACACCACTTATAATCAAAATGTAAACCAGTCATTTCACTTCACTGATCTTGTTCAGGCTTCCTAGGGTTTACAGACAACCCATTATCTAGTCCATCACACTGCCTGTCCACCTCTCTCCTCCAATTGTTTCAAGACACAGGATGAAGCAAGTCATGCTGTCTTACACAACCCGTTTTCCAAACCTCCCTGCTCACTGAAGGCTGCTGTTCACAGTGATCTGAAGAAACCTCTAAAACAAAATCAGAAAAACAACACAATAGGAAACTTAGGGCACCTTTAGCAGTGTTATCAAAACCAAGCAGTAATAAATTCTCCAACATGTCAAGGACAGATTTCCTAAATATTATCTCCTAAAATGGTGTATTTCTTCTGATATTTTAAGTAAATTAACTATGAGGAACCTCAGTATTAGAAATTTACTTAAAATAACATAACATTACCACTTTGGGGGTTACTTATTTTGTTACGAATAGCAGCTGTATCCTCTTATTTGTGGTGGGAGACTTTTGACAGCTCACTGCTGCAAAACACACACATGGTCTTGTGCAATTTGGGTAACAGCGCAGAAGAATCAGGCCTTTTATTCTGTTCATATACAAAACTGTGCCTTCAGAACTCTTGTCTCTATCAGATCCCAGAAGAAAGATGTGATGAATGGGCCCCAGGAGAGCACTTCTCCTTGCCTTCGGCTCCAGTGGCTTGCAGGCATATGACATTCCATCAATACCGAGAACTGGCAGCTTGAAAGGCAGGAAGGACGTTCACTGATAGCATGCATCTGCTTAGTAACAGCATTGGTGCTCCACTCCTTTTCCCATTCATTGCCTGCAGGAACGACTCCATTGAGAGGCTCGCCATCAACAGATGGTCCCAGGCTAAGGTGTAATCAGGAGCAGCTTGCTAAATTTACTCCAAACAAATAGAATTACAGGCTTTTGTGGAATCTGAAATTACTTGGGAACTTGGGTGGTACAGAGAGTGTGAATGTGAGTACACCCCAAAACGATGATCTAAAGTTGTCAGTGAAAATCAGCTCTGCCCTGAAATTGTATATTTATACTCATGCTGCTTAGTGCCTCAGTTTATACAATAGATGTTTATTTTGAGAGAATTTTTAGCTCCATCCTAACTAATTTACCTCCTACAGTCTTCTTTTCCCCTCAGGATACACTCTGCTGAAAATGGTCTAATGCAAAATCTACACTTTTGTCACCTTCAACTCTTGAGTATTTCATATGTCGACTTTTTACTCCATTAAGAAAATAAAAACTGGTATTAAAATTGAACAACTCTTTACCACAGCAGAAAACTATGTTATAACATAGAACTGGATGTGTAAATGCCTTGAATGCACTGTTACCTCTAAGTTATTTGTTGTTTGGTTGAACACAACATTTAAGTTTGGAATCATGCCCTCTTACAATCTATCAATAGCAATTCAACCAGAAGCAAAGGGAAAAAAGATTCATTTCAAATGCAAGTTCTGTATCAAGATTTAGTACTTTAATTTACGGCTATTGTATAGAAAACAAGTTATATATTTTTAAACAAAAATTTATACAATTGTTCCAGAGAAAAATCAAATATATTCCACAGACTGGCATACACACATAAAATAACACCTAGCACACTAGCAGGCTGCACTAGTAGAACTATGGATCTAACCCCAATGAAAGATTTCATATGGTAACTGCATGCAAACTACCGTACACTTGTTTGTCAGATCCATGCTTGACTACAATATTAGTCATCAATTTGATCACTTTCTTGTCTAAGTAACAAAAAACTCAGCATATGAAAGTAAGGAGTGTCATTGCTGAAGATGACATACCAGTACTGCTCCAAGGTTAAAAACTACACATATGAAATGAAGCATTGTTTCATTTTATGTTATCCCACCACCTTTAGATGGCAAAATACAACTGAACAGAGAAATCATAACAAAAGCTCCCTTCTTTAAACTATCTTTGAAAAAACTAGGTACTTTTTTTTTTTACCTTTTAAAATTTAGGCCATTTATAGAATTAATGCAAACAACCTCCTAAGGTTGTAATTCTTCAGCAACACAAGGCTTTCAGCACTTGTTTAACTAAAGGCGTCCCTGTACTTCTGACTCAGGGCAGTGTACTGCCCCTAATTGTACTTAAATAACTGTTTTGAGGCTGTGAGATGGATCCTAAACATACAGTGATTTGGTTAAGGAAACACCAGGTGGCCCATAGCAGAATTGGTGCTGACCTTGATCAACCCCTGGATCCATTTCATAGTATCCAACCTGTCATCACAACAGAGAATGACAAATGCCTAACTACAGGGAGATCTCAGCAGTCAGCCAAGAAGGAAGAAACTAGGTCTAAAACCAGAAGATCTGCCAAAACCCTTCACACCATGGAGCTTTGGTTTAAAGAAGAACTAGGCCAGGTCGTACTTGAAGTTCACATCACCATTTGTGCATCCCTCCTGCTTAATCCCTTCTTTAGTACTGAGTGATTGCCATGAAATGCTCCTTCTCAGTTACCATTTCTGCATGTAAAGCCTTTGGTCAAAACTTCTGTCTCTATGGACCAGAAACTCCTGCATGATTACAATCTACTACATGTAATTGCAATACATACTTGCACTGCAAATCACTACAATTATGGATTTATTTTTTAAAGCAACCTACACATTTTTTTAAATCTTTGCCAAGATCACAGCTACATTCTTCTTCAGTTTATAGTAAATATTGGCTTCGACCTAAATATTTCCCAATGTCAGAAATATTCTTCAAATCAAATCAGAAGAGGTACCTAGTACCAGACTTCTTGTTATCCAGTACATTCTAAAAAAAAAAAAAAAAAAAAAAAAATAAAAGGTAGCTGCAGATATTTAAAAGCAGTTGACATGTAAGTGCTATGATTTCACTGATAGTAAAAGTGTATCAGTTTAAAGCCTGGGAAATGCTTAAGTACTGCGAGAGAAAAGGTGAGTTGCTTGCCAAATCCCTCACAGATACTGTGGTCCTTCATGAATACCAGAATCACCTCCTAGAGAGCTAATGAAAAGGAGATGCTTCCAGGAGAAGTTCCCAGGCAAGCAACAACTACTGTTGTAGTAGTGGTGGCCAAGATGGATTACTGAGCGTGTCTATTACAAACAAGACACGGTTATATACAGGTGCAGGTTTGGGTGTAAAAGCAAAAAGTTTTCTATGCATTTCAAAAAATTAATTGAGTTATGTCGACATTAACAGCCAGTGACAAAGACAGCCCAAGTGAATGAAAAGGAACCAGGAAACAGTAGGAATGCCATGGTAATGTTTTTCAAAATAGTTTAGATATATTCTAGAATAATAGAAAATAAAGATGAGAAGTACATCTTTCCTGAAGGATACATATTTCAGATTTGGAACTATATTCATTACTGTATAAGATTTTCTACATCTATCATATGTATTTTTTAATTAGCATTAATGCTCTGGTTTTAGAGCAAAAATTCATTTTATATGGACATAATTGGTGAATACCTACATTTGGAGAAGACTCTGCAAGCTTGTATCTGTCTGTACCACCAGCATTATCATAAAAATGTAATGGAGCAAAATAAAAAGAGCAAGCTCTAAGTCTTACCACTTATTTGAAAAAAGGTAATAAAGTAATAACCTCACGACTGCACAGACAAGCCTGAGATGTATTATATATAAATTGCAGATCATGTACTAAATCCACCTAGGGAAAGTGTGATTTTTAAATGCAAAACCTAACATCCATCCTCCCAATTACAAAATCTAGATGATAAAGCTATTTCATAAGTGACTCTTAGGTGGATTTTTCCATAACTTGTGTCATTTTTTTGTTCCCAAGTCAAAAAAAAAGAAATTAAAGTGTGCTTTGTGGTATTTACTAAATTTGGCATTGAATAATTTTCCCTCTTTCAACTTCGTAAATCTGTAAGAGTTAGCAAGCCTATGTAAGCATTAAGAATAGTTTTTACTCTTTGACTAAAGCATGTACCAATATACAGAGGCCAGAAAAATTGCCACAAAGTGACTTACTGAAAAGCCTTCCATTTGAAAAAGTAATTAAACAAACTGGCCCTTTCTCTGGGAAGTATGGCTTGGCTTCATAGCCTTGGATAAGGAGACTACTTAACCTGAGACGCTTCACTGAGCAGCTGGTAATAGAAAATTTTCCAATCTGAAGTAAAACAATAATCACCAGCCTCGTATTAAGTTCCTGGTAGGTGGGTCTGCCAGCAACACACTGCAGCCTCTGGCAAGTTCAAAAGGCCATTCCCATGCTAAGGGTGCAGAAGTTCCCCTTTGTCCCTTCTTAAGCCGTTAAGTCCGTGAGATAGCTGGCATTTAGGAAGATAAGGAATTGCCTAATGAGACACCAATCTCCTTTTGTTTCCTTAGTTGTGGGAAGCATTTCTTAGCAATGTCAGTCTCCTCTATTTGCATTCTCTGATGTCTCACAGGTGACAGGACTCAAAAAAAAGCCGCAGCAAAATAGAGGTCGTTCTACTCCCCTTTCCGTCCCTGCCTCCGTCTCCGAGGTTGGCCCCCGTTCCTTTTCGTGGGACAAACCCAAGCTGCTCTGCATCAAAATGCAGCGTGGGAAGCGTCCCTGCGGGGCCTGGAGGACGCCTGTGTCCCCGGCGGGGCAGGGGTCCCGCGCTGCGGGAGGCAGCTGTGCTCGCCGGGGCCGCTCCCCCCGCAGAGGCTCGGCAGGCCCCGGAGAGCCGCGCCCGCCCGCTCCGCCACACCGACAGCTCCGCGCCGCAAGCAGCAAGCACCGGCCTTACTTCTTGCTCTTTATTATCCTGACGTCAATGTAAAATAAAGGTAATTCAGGCCCTGGATATAAGCAATATAAAAACCGAAGGAGGAAGCTGGCAGCAGCAGCCTGACTTCAGGCTTCAGAAAGCCTGTGAGAGCCTGCCAAAA
>VWYP01006348.1:0-17925 GCA_013400435.1 Pycnonotus jocosus | reverse complement strand
TTCCAGTTACTCTGTTCATGCCCATCCCTTTTTGACCAGAAGCTGGGCATCACTAGGAGTCTGGCTCTATCATCATTGAAATTATTTCAGTCTGGACTGCTGAAAGATTGCCCAGCAGCTTCTGTTAGCCAGTAGCATTGTTAAACATTGTCAGACTATAGACTTACTACATCTGGAAACAAATATCTTGCACAGGTGTGATATTTCCACTTAGACAAATTGTCTACGAGCCTCTAGACAGATGTTCAGTTCAGTAACAAAGAACCATCTGTCCAAATATATTTTGGGATATCATCACTGACAAGTGACCTTCCTACAGCAAAGCTCCCCATGTTATCTACACAGTGCCACAAACCAGACTCCCCCACCTTCCTAGATAAATAGCTGAGTCAATAATTACTAGTTATTTACCTACTGCCTCAGTGAAGAGCTTCAGACCCTCCTCTCCTCAACAAATTTCTTCTTCAGCTTCCAAATTCTCTTACTAGCACTATTTGGATGTCTGTTATGGCAATATCAGCAGGGAGTGAGATATGGCACCTACTGGGATGTTCTAGGTTGTAGGAACATAAAATAGCTGAGTAATTTCTACAACATTTATTAACTGAGTATTTCTACAACATTCTACAACTTACTCTTTTCCTATATTGCACAGAACTAAATGCAGAAGAAAGATTGAAAGAATAGCTCAAACTTAATGTGATACCAGCCAGGTAAACCCAGTCAACATGTACCTGGCGTCTGTTTTGTCTCCCCTGTGATTTTGCTTACTGGTTTTTGTACCCCTTAAATGATTGTAGGAAGTTGCCAACTATGAGATGTAAACCTGAAATTACAAAGTTCAACTAGTGTCAAATAAATGCTGATGAAGTCTCGAGAAGGCACTAGACATTTTAATGTCAGACACTCAGCCTGATTCTGCATAGCTGGAAGAACTCACTGCCAAGTCAGAATGTCTGCTCACATCTGAGGTCAATGTTATTAGGAAAAGTTAAAAAAGAGTGCAAACTACACAATGCATCTAATTTTATCCAATGAAGGAAATCCATTGGGGTGAATTTCCTAATTTCTCTCTACTAAATTACTATGAGACTATGTTGGGCTTTAGGAATTATTTGGAGGGTGGAGGCCCTTTTAAGATTGTGGTAAACTGGACATCTTGAGGAAATCTGACAGCAATAGTTAATCCAGTTTTGGACATCCATTTTTCTCCCCTGTATTTCAAGAAGCACCAATATTTTTGAATGAGATTTTAATATTTACATTTTTGATTAATAAAAAACTCTAATCATCATGTATGGAGTAAGATATTTACTTTTCCATTTGTTAGACAAACATATTTGCCAAATTCTGGCCACTGCTGCCAAGACATTATTTCATATTTGCCATTGATGAGAAAGTGTCTCTACAGCTAAAAATGCTGCTTTATTGCAAAAGTCAGTCGGTAATTAAGAAAAAAGAATGGAAGGAGGTGACCTCATGGAAGAAATGAGGTTGGCTATCATTATTAGTACATATCTCACTGGCTGGGGATTGGAGCTGTGGTATTCTTTGGGTTTAAGAAGAAGCTTTAGGATGAATACTCTTAAATAAAGGTTCTACACTCCAAACCTTATGTTCCATTTTGTCTCTTTTTACTTGCATTCAATGAATGAAAGAGATACTGATTTGCCCCTTGTAAGAATGCAAATATGCATAAGGATTCCTGTTAAAGAATTGAGGATGGCAAATATTTTGTCATAACTCTATCAGTAGCAAAGGGATTTACAGGGGTTTCCAGAGCTTTTGTCCTGTTGAAAGAAATTAATTTAGTGAATGTTGAGGAAATTTACATGTAGTAAGTGTTTCTACAAAGAAATACCCAATGCTGCACTGAGTCTATCTGTACATCTACAAAAGGCAGTCCACACAGTAGTTAGAAAGTTAGAAAACCTTTTGATGATGCTAACATTTTCAGGTCAGTGATAAAATGTCTGTAGATTAAACAATAATCATGAAATATTATAAATATACTCTCATATATTGCAACAGAGTAAAACATAAACCTAAAATGAGTGCAATTTTCATTTCTGCTTGTCATTTCTGATGTCACATGAAACTGAGGAGACCGTGTGTGGGAGTACTAGATGCCTTCCCTGAGTTATCTCTGCTCCTCTTCACAGGAGGGACTGCAGACACGTGCCTGTTCTCTTTTCCATCCTCCAGGGTACTGTTTCTTCAGGACCATATTTTGCAGGGCCTATTTTGATGCTATCTTCATGCTATGTTTTTTGATGCTGTCAGGATGAGTAGGCCAAAAGATTTCTGATGCGTCTAAGATATTCAGTAAAATCAGGAAGACCAGAAATGTACCTCCAAGATAAACTTTTCTAAAATAAAAATAAATGTAGCTCCCTGCATGAAATTTAAAAATAAAGATATGAATGAAATTTGCTCTTTTTTGCCATACTGTAGAATTAAAATACTAGCTAGAAATGCAGTAAACATTAACACTTCAAGATTATAACAAAAAGCTACATGTAGACTGGGTGCTAGTTAATACATCTATGACAATTTTTGTTTCTAGAATTTATGTTTTCACAGCTACACCCTTGATTCTAGCAAGAGTTTTTTGATTAAAAGGATATTTAATGGTGTGACAGTTCAAAACTTGTAAATGTGAGTACCTGTAGCCTTATCTTTACTAGTATTGCACTGTATAAGAAATAAACTTGTGGGCTATGAGTGGGCTATGTGCTCTGTTTTTCCTATACTGTAATGTTAGTATTGATAAAAGCAACTGGAATTTTATTCTTATGGATGCTTAAATTTTTTTTGCTGTTATCTCAGTAATTCCATAAAAAATATTTCAAAAGAGAGTCAATCTCAGCCTTTTGAATGAATCACTTTATTTAGTGTCAAGCTTTTTTTTTTTTTTTTTCCTTTTTTNAAATACACTCATACTTTCTTTTTTGCCTTTTTTTTTTTCCCTTGAAAACATCTCCTTTGCTTTTTCTGTGAATTCCACTCCATTTTCTAAGCTTATAAATATTTTAAAAGATGTTCTCATCTCATGGACATCCATTGTCAATGCCCATGGTTCGCCTCACAACAAACAAGCATCAACTGTCCCTACAGAAGGTCCTGTCCTGTCACTGCAGGGGAAGTGGTGCAGATGCACAGAAATGAGATACACCAAATGGTCATGGCCACAGGCCATATGGAAGAGGTCTTAGTGGGCCACATCTGAAGCTGTTTTAATCAGCTACAATGTCTTGGCTTTAAAGGGGGTTATATCATTCTACACTGGCTAAAGATCTGCTTCAGAATGAGACATGGCTGGGGATTTCCTTAAAAGCAGTATTCATCCAAAATACATATAGCTGTCTCACTGTCAGTTAAGAAATATACAATTAAAGTGACTACGATAATTAGAAGATTGCTTTTCTTTATAACTTTGGGGAGTTTTATTTCATCAGGTGACTTGTTAGTTTACAGACAACCATAGTAGTTCACTTCCTTTCCCCTTAGTATCTCTACATGATGTGATGCAGTGCCATGCACAGATATTTGACCTAGCTGTGAGCAAGGTTTCTTGGGTGCTGGCAGCAGCATGGCCATATTCCCATCTGAGCCTCCTTGGAGTGGAAAATTAGCCCCCTGGGATTATTCCACTAGATTGCCAACATGGCTCCCACAACTGAGGCTAGTATCTGCACAACCCTGTTTTACTTTTGACCATGTTCAGAGCAGGAACCACAAAATTTAGAGAAGCATCTACATCTCTCTCTAAGTCTTGAGGTCAGTAATAGAAACTTCTGTCACTAAAGCTTTAGATTAGTGAGAAATAATAATAAAAAAATCCTTTTGAAAAAAAAATAGAAACATCTGTTACAGTCTCTGCTTTTTCTGTTTTGTGTCACAGCAGTAGTGACCCCATTGCTGGTAGTATTTCAGACTGGCATTAATTTAATACAACGGTTTATAGTTAACATCTGGTGTCTTTTCTTCTTGTCTGTCACAGACCATTCTGACCCGAGAGCATTGCCCTGGTGAGTGATAAACAAGTACAAGAAAAAGTAAAGCATACCATCTGCCTCCTTTTGTGTTTGTTTTTGAGTTATTTGTTTGCTAAGCAGAGACAAGAGCTTAAGTGTGGTCAAAAATATATAACAAGATAGATTTGATTAATGGCACAACTTCCGTAAACACTGTTTTATAAACTGCAGAATAGTCCTGACACCAGGCAGCATGGTCTAGGAAAAACACCTATATCACAGCTTTTAGTCTGGCTGGGAACCTACTTGGAAGCTTATTTTAAATAACTCCATGCCATTATGGAAATGGCAGAGGAACTCAGTGCAATCCTGTAAGGGTTGCTCTAACCCTGCTGCCATTCAATTGTTTTGTAAATGACCAGGTGCTACTGGAAGGTGCAAAGAAGCAGAAATAATCTTGTACATTTGCTGAGAGAATTTGAAATTACATTATGTGGAAAAATTGGAGAAACAGTCAGGAAATCATAAATTTTCTTTTGACATGGGCAAATGTTAAGTCCCAGCCTTGGCAGGGAGGAATGGTGAAGCAGCTGCAGGACATGGTATTGGCACTGCAGCTGACTACAGGTTCAGAGGTGTCTAGATTCTAAATTAAATGTGAGGCAGCAGTGATACCTTACGAGATAAATATCATCCTGGAAAACAGGATAACTTGATATAGCAATTGCATAGCAATGGTATTACCTTTTGCTGTGCAAAATGAGTAACATGTTAGTATTGGGTGGGTTACTCCACCCTGGGGGAGACTGGGATCGTTTGAAGTCAATATAGCAGGACACAACTGCTAGGCATATGCAGTAAATATTTCCTACAGAAAGACATAGATGCAAGATTGTTTAGACTGAAGAAGAAATGGCAGAGGAGGAGTATATGAAGGAAGACTCAGCTTTGTAAGAGGAATAGTAGAACTTTATTGATGCAATGAAGATCCAGACCAGGTGTCAGGGAAAACTCTGTGACTTGAAAGATTGTCAACCTCTGTACAGACCCCTTGGGTAGACAATAAAGCTTTATCTGTGTAAGTATGCATGGCTTTGCTGGACAAGTAAATGCTGAAGTATGGTGGTAAGGCTTGTCTTATTTTGTATGTATGAAAATATTGTCTTCTAGGGATTCTTCTAGCTTAATGTTCCAAGACCCTGACAACAAATTAGCTTTCACATACCATTCAAAAATGGTTCCTTTATTAAACAAACACAGAGTAAACATAAAGGCATAGACAGTTGTATTAACCTTTTTGTTCCTTCACTTTCACTCTGTCAACTACTCTAAGCTGTTAGTTAAATACAATTCTTCTATTTCTAAACTATGCATCAGACTGTACATGTCTTACATTGCTGGCTGGCACTTGCCAGTATTTCACTATATTTATGTTCATTGTGAGTGATAAGACAATTATTCTTCCTAGAAAATTAAGACTGAGAAGATCATGGTTTAAACTAAAATACAGCAGGGTAATGACAATTTTGGTGGTAAATTTTAGATGCTTTAAAATTATAGAAGAAAATTCGTGATGTTCTAATGAATTTAGAAAAAGGCTAAGATGCATATCTTGCTTCAGTGAAGACTTTCCATGAAGATAATTGTAATAAAATAATGTAAATTTAGTTATCAATGAAACATGTCTAAATGTAAAGAGTAATCAGCCACATTCAGTTATTTAGTGTTTATCAAAGTACAGCATTATCTTATTCTACCTGCAAGCTTTAAAAACATCTAGGTCCTATGGATATGGCAATTTCTTTAGATGTCTCCCCTCTCTGGTACGAGGGCAATGACTCTGCAGCTTTTGCTGAAATTTGCCCTGACACTCACATGAATTATTCCCTTGCAGGAAGTGAGCTATGCCTTTTGTGACTGAGAGAGATTTTATCTATTCAATTATGCAACTGAAACACCTCCCCAACAGCTGAGGATGGCACACCAGCCCTGGAACAGCCAACTTTATTAAATCAGTCTTTATGTATTTATGTGGGTGCATCAAATAGAGCTCTAATAGTGCACGATGTGGAATGCAAATGGCAACAATAAGCTAGAGAATTTATAGGCTGTTTAATTTCCTCAAAATAGATGTTTGACTATTCAAGCTATGGGATAATGCTCATCCCAGCTCAAAATCATTATAGAGTTTGAGTTATTTAAAATTATTACTTTTTTCCTTTTTTTCTCCATTTTTTTGCCTGCAGTTACATTTAGAAGTGAGTGCTGTTAGAAGTGACTGCTTTCAGTAAATGCAGTAAATTTTATTTTTCCCTAAAATGACATGTTTTTAAATATCATTAAAAATTTAATTTCTTTGCAAATCTGCAGCATAAATCTGAGTCAGAAGATGCAGATAGGAACACCGAGGTAATTAAATAAAGTGCTTTTAATACTCTTTTCACCCTCTAAGTTATTACTGTCCTATTCAGTTTTTCTCTAAAATGATAAATTATTTAATTTCATTTGACTTAATATAGAAATATTATAGGAATGTTATATTTTTAAGGAGCCTTTTAAAAATACATCTGATAAACTCACTGAGTTGTTCAGAGGTTTTGAAAAGTAATATAACTCAAAGAAATCATATAAATGCAATATTATAATTTCTAGAGAAATCATTTTATCCATTAATTCTCCCTGTGAAGGTTTGTCAAAGAAATATTTTATTTCTCACATGATCTTTTGCAAATTCTTGATTCGTTAAAGGGAAAAAAAATAATTAATAATGTTAGATAAAGTCTAATTCACATATGGATTTTTTTTTGCTCATTGAAACTAGTATAACTCTAAATACAGCCAAAACTGCATAGAAAAAGATGCCAGATATCAGCAAAGCAATTCTGATTTTTATAAATTTATTATCATATGAGTTTATTGAATAAGTTTCAGTGGCTTTGGATTCTATATACAGAATATTTCTTACTGATATCTTGTTTTATAAAGTCACTTTTATGATCAGAAGGGACTTACATTGCTGTGGAGGAAGGGCCATTTTTGAGCCATTTCTAAATTATGTTCATCAAGAATTGATGTGTTGCTACTTTGACATAAATTCCATTCCCCTTCAGAGTGAAAACCAAAAATACTGAAGCTCTTGCAGAAACTGTTTTTCCACACTCATTAAAAGGAAATGCTTTAGGTTACAGAATTAAATTTATTGAATCTATTTCATTTAATTATAATGTGATTTCAAAAATGTTGCTTATAACTCCTCTCCTTGTAGTCACGCACCGCGACACTTCTTCCTTACAAGGAAGAAGGGTCCAGATACCTTTGGACTTTTTAGGAAGTTTAGCCAGAACCTTTGGTCTCCTGTTTGAAACTATTGGCTCAGTGCCAAGGAACTGGGACCAATTGGACCCTGTCCCTGTCTGTCAAAACCCAGATGTGTTTCTATTGGCAGCTTGCCAGTGAATCCCACCTGAAATATAAGGTACTTAAGACAGGAGACAAAAGGCTCCAAGGGCATTTTCAGGCTGTTGTAGCAGGCAGATGAGCTTGTCTCTGTGCTGTGCGCGGCTTAACTCTTTTATTTGTATTTTTCTCAGTTTATTTTATTATTAAACATTTTATTTTACAAGACACGCCTGATCATGCAGTCTCGCTATTTTTACGCCACAACCCCTGCCAGCCAGGGAACCCTTGGAGAGTGAGGCAGGGAACCCCCCTGTCTCATCTCCTCTTCCCATTCTCTCTTCTAGGTGCACAGCTTTGGTGAGTGTTCCCAGGGCAGAGGCACAAGGTGTGGATGGTCTGTTAGGAACAGGGCATGCTAAACTCAGTCCTGTCATTCTTAGTGCCTTTCAAACTTCAGAAAAAAGAAAGACAAATCCCTCAAGTACAGCGATCCTGAGCAAGTAGTTCTTTTGCAACTTTTTTGGTGGTGACAGTGAAAATAAAAATCTTTCTTTGTTTGACAAGACTTCATATCAGTTTTTGAGTCCTGTCTCTGAAAGGAAAAGAGCTGGAGTTTTCACTGTACTGTTATATAACTTAAAGTCTCTGTAATTTTCAAGAGATTTATGATTTATAAGAGAAGTTCAAGTTCAACTTTAAAATATATGGTCTGTTCTGCAGAGAATCTTTATGTACTTAAGGGTTTCTTAGACATATATGTAGTCCCAGGGAAAAACAACAGGTTATCTCAAACACATGTGAAAATACCCTGTATGTAATCTACATGTTTTGGGTGTATTTTAGGTTTATTCAGGAGACCCATTAGGGAATTTTCTCTAGAAATTTAGGATAAAGTTCATCTCACCTGACTGTGGTTGGCTAAAAGTCAGGTGTCAGATCTAAATTCACAGCATTCAAGTTCTTGTAATCAACATAGACAAACATTTTCAGTAGCACACCATTTACTTACTAAACAAGTATGCAAAACTGCAGGGTTTAACAGCCAATATGGATTTTGGGTGACAGGAGTCAAGTGAGATGAATCCTACTGGTTTTGCTCTTTTTATTTATATTGTACAAGGTGTGTTTTTATGAACAGCTCCATTTTGTGTTCTCACATCTTTCTATGGTTGACATCACTGCTCTGTTATATTGGATAATCTAACTACTATTGTTAAAATAAAATTAAGGCTATACTGTTGAATTCAGTTGCAGGGATCACCTATCCAAGTTTTCGGACCTTTCATTGTTAGAAATGTCTGGGAAGTCTCCACACCTGATAAGAAGTCTTAGACCTCCAGAGATAGGACTCACAAAAATTATCTCTGTGAAACATATCTCAGTGGTTTAATTAGTATTCCATTTCAGTTCAACTCATTTGAGAGAGAAATAGTCACATGAAGAACCTTGACACAGATTAAGATTTTTTCACGGTAATATCTTCAGTGGTGTAAAAATATTGATTTGGAACTCCACTTTTTGTTGCAGATTTTAAGACAATACAAGTATTTTACTGCCATAGATGGGATTTCAGCAACAGATTAATTCTCCTGAAAATGTTTCTGTGTTTGTTGAACTTCTTACCTGATGCTCTGTAATTGACATTCAGAAATGGAGGTTCCCTGCCTCAGTTACTCTTAATGCAATAACTTGTTCTTTTAGAGTTGAGTCAGCCTGCATCTTTGTTACATTGGAGAGTTTTAGGGTTATATTTTTACTACTGTTATTGTTATTATTATTATCATTATCATCATCATCATTATTATTGAGATTTTCCAGGTTTGGTATAGTATATTGAACAATATTTTTATTGGGCTGTAAACATTCAGTGGATGTGATTCTGATTGTGGTGCCTTCTTTTTAGTGATCCTGTGAAGTGTAAACTGACTTACACTACCGTATCAAATTTTTGGCACTTGCTCTTAAATAACCTTTGCAGATTGAAATATAATCTAACAGGAAATTGGCTAGGATTGCATGTACTCCATGTACAAAGACACTATAACATGGCTGGATTTTTCTCCAAAATTTTTCTAAATATACATTCCAGGAAATTTCATGCTACATATGTAACAAAGATCAGATAATGCATTTTTCTCACTAGCTGTGAGAAAATATATATTGCATATATTGCATATATATTATATTGCAATATATTCCATATATTGCTATATATGCAATGTAGAGTTGGGAGCTCTAAATAAAGTTACAAAAATTCTGTATTTTTTGGCAGAAATTATAGTGTACTCAGTGACACTTTTTAATTTCCTGGGGTTTTTTTGTAATTTTGATGGAATTGCAATGGAAAGCTTTTTTGAATTAGTCGTGTTCACAATGATTTTCTAGATGATTGACTAGGCATGAAACTCATGGAACCATTAAAGCCCAAAGACAAACCTTGGTGAAAAGCAACATTGGAAAAGAAAGCCCAACTGAATCCATCATGATTCAGTGAGCTGTACAGGATGAGGGAAATTCAGACAAAACTTTCGCATCAGCTAAAGGAATATTTGATTTTTCCCTATTTTATAGGGAAAAGAAATAGCCACATTATGCAGATAATACTGTAATACAAGTGAAAACTCTTGGGCCACGCTTGCAGAGAGTGTCAGACTCAGAACTGTTTCTGTCTTCCACACTATCTGGTCAAGCTGTGCAAACATCAGCTCTCCATAATTTTCAGAGCTGCTTCCTTTCATTTTTTATCAGTTCTACATTACTGTTGTTAAGTAATTACATGTCAGTGGAATCTGAAATATGACACAGTATAAATGAAAAAATTAAAACCAAGCAATTATTTTTGTTAAATAAAAATTTGTGTGAATATTCAACACCCCTAAATTTCTGTTACCTTTCACGTGGCTCATATTGGAGACAGAGAGTTTTTTGATTTTCTAGAGGTAAGTTTCACAGTGAAGAACTTAATTCAAGAATGAATAGTAAGAAATTAATAATACACATGATAGCTTGAAAAAATCTCTTTGGCTTGCCATTTCCTAAAAGCAATTTATGAAGAATTAAAAGAATAGAAGAAGAAGTATATAACTGTCTAAGTATATCTTTCAAGTGACTTAAAAGGGTATAAGGGGTGAAGCTTAAGCCATCAGAGAAGAAATGCAAGGGGTAAGGAAGTTGGACATATGAATTCTGAGTAAGAAACACTTTTTTGCATAGAAGTTGTTTTGTGGTAATTTGACGGAATTTTTAGAAAACATACCTTTTCTCCAATGACAAAATTAATTTCCTCAAAGGTCTGTTTTTCCTTCTGTCAACAAAATAAAATAAATTTGTTACGCTTGCCATCTTCAGCCAGTAAAATATGTTCCAGTGCACTACCATCAAGCAAATGTTGCTGTCATCTTACCCCCAGAAAGAAACAAAGAATATTACTTTATCAATAAAATTGAGACATACATTTATTTGGGGATAACAAAAAGGAGGAACTTTTTCTGCAGTCATTCTGAAATTCAGCAAAATTTTCTCAGCTAACGCAGAAACCTGTTGACAGCTGTATATAAATGAGGGCTGTCTTAATAGGAAAGATGGTGTCATCATGCTCCAAACTCTATGAGAAAGCAGAAAGATTGGAAAGACCTTTTGGCCTGTTTTGTGGGTGACCTGTCTGAAGTACTGCAGTCTTCATTTTTCAGGCTTAGTAATTGTCCTGAAAGTAAATGTATCATTTTTCTGTTGCCCATCTAATATGTCTTCTAGGAAAAATTATGGTGTAGAGGAAACAACCAAAAGATAATTTCAAACTGGGTTGCAACTAAAAAATGCCTTTTCAGCTAAGATAAAATTTCAAGAGAAATTTCTGCTTTCTTTAGCTATTTTTTGATTTTTAACTTCATTGGAAAGCTCAGAGAAGATTTGCCAGGAAAAAAAATCCAGTGAAAGTGGTCAGATTTTAAAAGCATATTTAGGTCCTCCATGTCCATTGATGGTGAGAACTAGAAACTGAAATCTCTTTAAAATATCTTATCTGTAGTACCTCATTTCTCCCAAAAATAAAGAGATAGGCACAGAGACAGTGAATATTTCTAGAATTGATTTTCTGACAAAAATATTTAGCTAATCAGGAATTACATGCTCAGGTAGTGATAGATGTAGCAGAAAAAGGTCAAATCCTGGAAAGGCTTTATTGCAATTCATGAGTTTTGATGTCTCTTAGCCTTTGAAACATATTCTGAGAAATTCAAGAGGCATATTTGAGCTGAATCTTTACTTAGCCTGTTCCTCTTCCCCCATCTTGGGATACTGGGAGGTGGGAGAAGGGGTGATAGTAGTTAATGATGTGCAAACTTATGTGAATTATATATAAACCACGACTGGAAATTGTTTTCAAGCTAAGACTAACTCCTGGGTGATAGCATAGGTCTGCATTTCTGCTTTTAGAAGTATCTGACACTGTGCTCTTCTGTGTCTCAGAAAAGGACAAGGAACTGTTTTCCCACAAACTAACCTGGCTGTAAATTTTACATGGATATTTAGATTTTGAATTGTGCAATCCTGTCACAAAGCTTCTCTCTTGTGCAGTTTTGTTCAGAATGTGTGTTTCCATGACAAGGGACACAAAGGAATCTTTCTTTAGGAAGAGGGTTTAATGATGAAACAAAAAGACATATATTTTTGACTTTTCAAGGACAGTAAACCTCACTCAGCAGAAGACAGGTGTCTGAGCATTGTACAAGATCTCTCTCAAAATACCAGCTCGTCCTTAAAATATTGATTGTCAAACAAGTCACATTTTTCTTGCTTTCTTTGGTTTTCTTAGGATCATTATTACAAGGACATTAACAGGTGCCCATTGGTTTCTGCTTTATGCTTTTTTGTCAGCCTCCCAAACATGCATATTGACATAAAAGTAGACATTAATTTATAACCAAAACCATAATCAAAAACATATTGTGGGGTGTTTTTTTTGTTGTTGTTGTTGCTGTTGTTGTTCACCAGACTCACATGAAATCCAAAAGATCTTAACACTTGTATAGAGATTATGATTTCCATGTTTGGGTGATCATCTTTCTACTATTTAATAAGAAGTTCACTAGGGTAATCCTATTATTTCTTCATTTTTACTGACTTGAGTCTATTCTACTAAATAATATTTCCATTGGTGCTGTTGACAGGTGCTTTTGAGTTACTATGGCTCAGGATAGCAGAAGCTCAGATAAAACCTCATGTTTTGTAGCTGCATTATAAATTTACCTTCAAAATGTAACAGGAGAGGAAGAAAAGTGCAGTGCATTTAAACAGCCTGTCCTTGCTGCTTCTCCTACCTTCTGAAACTTTTCGATAACTTCACACCAGAGAGTAAGATAGAGCCAGTATCAAATCACCACTGCAGCCATATGCAGGCATTTGGATATCTACTTCTTGCTGTGTTTTCCTTGATCTAGCCAAGACTAGCACAAATGCAAAATTACTGGGGCTGCTCATCTGTTTTGGATGTATAAAACTAAATGTATCACATTTTAGAAAAGACCCTGGTTGTTGGGGTTTTTTTGTTTGTTTGTTTGTTGGTTTGGTTTGTTTTTTCTCAAATCAAAGTCCCTAGATGAATACAAATCCATAGCTGCAAGGTGCTCAACAAAAACATTCTGCCAGTATTTTTGATATATCTCTGCTCTTATATATTGCTCAGTATTGATACTCCCTTGTTGCTACTTTGGTATCTCCAAGCATTGATGCCTGCACAGAAGTGCCATAGGGAAAAAAAAACTCCTGGTTCTGAGAATCAGCCCTTGACTCCATGAGCTGCTTTTTAGGAAGTTTCCATGAGCAGATATACTTTCCTTGCTGCTTTTATGGCACAAGGCAGAGCTGATCTTGCCTAGGGCTGCTGGCAAGTATGGCTCTGCAAACATTCATTAGTATGACAAACTGAATACTGAGGCAAAATGAGGACAAAATGATTGTGCAAGCAGCTTTAACTGGGGTGAAAGCAATACTCTTACGTTTAAATCATTTGTCCAGAATTTTAGTACCACAATTCAATATTGCCAACAATAATTTTCAGTAATAAAAGTCAGATAGTACCAGGCTTAGAAGCAAATATGGGCCTGATAAGGAGGATATCCATCATAAAGAGGGACATTGGTGAAATGTGAATTATTCACTCTTATCTACTTACTCTTCTTTATTGTATTTTTATGTCTTTATCTATTCTATTTCATCCCCTCACAAAGAGTAATTGGAAACGACATTTCTACGCCTATAACTATGAGAAAAAATATGCAAAATTAATTCCATTAGAAGTAAACAACAATTGCATTGTCCTTAGGATATCATTTCATGTTGTCCTTAAGTCTTAAAGACCATCAGCAGAGATAAAATTAAAAAGGCTGCAGAAATTGGAGCTTACTTTCATATTGAGCTTTAATATTGTTTCACTTTTGTAGGCTGTGAGTGACTGCACATTGAAGGGCAAAGAAGGAGAGGGAGAATGGAGGGGAAAGAGGTGACTTTCATGTAGTCTAGATACCTATAAAAGGCTGAACTGGAATTTCTGTTGCAGCAGGCTTTTATCAGCCTGCCTTTATTATCTAAGCAGCAGCAGCAGAGGCTTGGTTTTTATAGAGTTCAGAGTGTAACTGGTTGGGTAGTATTTAAAATCTTGGAAGTAATTTTCACCATGAAAAGAGTAATCAAAACAAAAGTATTTTGTGGGGACACACCAGTTGTGAAAAGTTTCTTAGCCTTTTTGTGCATTCTTGAATATTTTGAAAGTTCAAAATGTTCTAGCAGCCTTCTTGAAAATGAAATTAAAGTCCAAAAGTAAGCTTTTTACATAGTTGGATTATAGATATTTCTGTTAGTTACAGAACCAAAATATTGAAAAAGCGAGATAGCACAAAAAAGTATTTATTGTGATTGGACAAATTATTTCAGGATATATAATTTACATTAAAACTTACATTTTAATTATATTATGATGTGGTCTACATTTTTGATAGTTTGTCTTTATAAGAATTATTTTGGTGAAAATATGAATCTTTTTTAAAACAGAAATAGTTTTTCTACTCAATTGAGATGAGTGTGTTAAATATGGGAATTAAGAGGAATCTAATATTAGCAGATAATTTACCAGTATACTGCAGCTATATTTTTCTTTTACAAAAGACTACAATGTCTTGTATTGTGAAGTTTCTTAGGAAAACATAAAATAATTGTTTTCTTATTCGAGTATTTTTTTAAAAAATATAATATAAACTTTCGCTAACTCGATGAACTTCAGTGTTGTGGAATAGAATCATGAGGTATTTATGCTGGAAGGAAGCAGTGAAAATTGGCCAGCCCAGGCTCCCAGTGAAGCCAGCTGTGAGGTCACATCAGGTTACTCAGGGACTGGTTAGGTTTTGTGTTGAGCACGTCCAGGGATGGACACTGAGCAGCCCCTCCTGACTGTAATCTTCTCCTGCTGCAATCTGTGTCCACTGGGCACCTCTGAGGTCTTAGGCAACCAAAACCAGCTCCTTCATCCCTCTCTTGGACTTCTTCAGGCCCTTTCTCAGATAAATAAAATAAATCCCACCGATTTATTATGATTCACGAATGAGGACTGGCTCTGAATCTCAATGAGAATCTCCATTTGATCCTTTGGTTTGACTCTAGACCAGCACTATCCAAAAATCCTGTTTTATGTTCCCTTCATGGCCTGGAAAAAACATTGCATGACAGTATCTGCATGCTAATGTGGCATGGAGGTAGATGCCAAAGAAACCCAGGTTGGTAACAGAGGCTCTAAAGCCACTCAGCCCTAAAAGAAAGAAAAAGAGCTAGAAAGGTGGCAAACAGCTTATTTTCAGTTCAGAACAATTTCAAAGGATTTGTTCTTATAAGTGTACCAATTTCATAATTGATTTAATGTAAGCATTTGATATGGTGGACTACAGGGGTAAAATTTTTACTTCAGGCAATATTTATGTAAGGAAACATTTGGGGCAGCCTTATATGATATTGATGCTGCTGTAGCAAGCTGGTGGAAGAAAAGTGAAAAAGTTTATATATAATATGCTTAGAATCAAAATATATCTATACCAACATCCAGCCTGAAGTGGTTTGTCTTCTGAATAATGGGATTAATAATGAAATGGCCTAGAAGCACAACAATGCTATGTTTTACATTCCTTAATCTTGCCCAGTTGTCTCTACAAGAATACACTTAAAGATTATCCTGACAGTGAACCATATGACTACAAAAAAAAAAAAAAAAAGAGAAAAAACAATCACATCACCATCATCAAAACATATAAAGAAAAAAAATCCAAAAAGCTTGTTCTTTGAGGAAAATAAATTTTTTTCTAAAATCACATTTTTTACAGAGAGCCACATACTAGTACAGATTCAGGAAACTACAAGACCTTACTTTCTCTTGGTTATAGGTTTTTAGTCTACTTGCTAAGGTTGTTTTCTCCCCTCAGAGGAATTCAGCACATGTGAATTTTATGAAGCCTAATATTCTAGAATATTAGATACTGGTTGCAGATTTTAAGACATAACAAAAGGTGGCAAAGTAGCAATGGTTATATAATATCTAATACAAAAACCTTGTGTAGGACCGAGAATATATGTAGTGTTGACAGCTACAATGTGATTTGAGAATATGTAAAGCAATTTCAGATATACCTCTGTGGAGTTGATTTGACAGTGAAAAGTAGCTGTATATTACCTTGAAGCAAACTAAAAGTTCCTTGGAAAGTCTGTCTAAATGAGGAGGAGCCTACTCAAACTATCCAGAGATTCACCAACAGTCTACAGAAAATGCAAGTCAGTTTTCTCGATTTCTGCACCCAATGTTATGTACATTGACATTTTCTGGGCCCACCTCTGTGCCAGAAACTACATGTAAGCTGTATAAACTACCACATCAGGATATAAAACTAATTATTCTCAGCTATAAATAGTGCCTTTGATGAAAAGGGGCTTAAAATTTTTGATGTTTAGGTAAGTAATTCTCCTGGAATAGATGTCCTTCTGTTTCCTCTCTTTGATGGATGAGATCCTCCAGTGGCATAAACCAGTATGGGATGGTAATTTTAGTTCACATAAGCCAGGAGTCTGGACGATGGAGAGCTCCAAACAGATGCTCGGTTTGATGCAGCTTCTGAAGAAAGACACCAAATTAATGCACTGGGGTGTTTGGCAGTGTGCAGCCAGACCACAGCGTGGATTTGTCAGCCCTTGAAACACATATGAAAATTCACTTTTATTTAAACAGGAAAGTGTCAGTTTTCGCAGAAGTGGGAAGGGATTCTAGAACATGTTACAGTTAAAATTCACACAAATCTTTGAAATGTATCCAGTTTTAACACAAAAAGCCCCAACAAACCCGAGTAAAAAATAGTAGGCTTTAGCACTTCTTTCCTTTTTTAGAGTAATGTAAACTGAAACAGAATCACACATTAGGCAACAATTATGTTGCTCTCAAGTGTGTGAAATGACAGATTCATTTGAGATAATCATGTTTCACAAGTGTGCTGTGTTTCCTGGGAGAGTGACAGATCCTTGCCAATTCTCATGACATTGTTCAACTTGCAAGCGATTGTCTTTCTTTGACCAAAACAATTGCAGACTCCAAATCTGTAAAAATATGATAGTTAATAAAAATGATGATATTTCTATTTTTCTTCAAAATTGTCAAATTTTTGATAAGAACTCAAAGAATATTTTTCCTCCTTTTTTTTTTAATGATATTAAATGGGGAAAAAAAAGAGAATACAACCATAATAGAGCAATAAAATTAACTTCAATAGCAAAGAAAAATAATGTCATACCTTTAGACTTAGAAAACTTAAACTCCATTTACAGGAATGGAAGCTTCATGCAAAAGCTACACAGCTGAAAAAGTTTTGCTAGTTTTCAGTTTTGCTAGTGAACAAAAAGATCCACAAAGAAAGTCTATGTTAGTGCACAGCTGTTTATCTCCTAGTTCTTGGGCTCTCAGCAGTTATTTAATGACCTGACTTAGATTCCTATATTCCACAGGCATTTAGTGGCAATGTTCACAAATAGTTTCATGCTACCAATAAACTCTGGGTACAATTATAGGCTCCCTAATCAATATGAAATTGTGAGGACTGATGGAACGTAACTCAACCTTTCCCAAGGCTGAGGCATGCTTTGGAGAACTGAACAGTTTCAGAGCTGTGAGATTATTCAGGTTGGGATGTGTCCTGGTTTGAAAAGACAGGTGTCTGCCAGGGAAAGCTGGAGGTTCCCTTGGAATGGAGAATGTAAAGCCCCAAATTATTATAATTTTGCAATTAGGGGCTTTCAGGCAGAGGTATGGGAATAGGAATAACATTTCTTTACTGGAATATTAAAAATACAAATGTAGTAGTACAAAAAACCCAAGCAAACAAACAAAAATCCTAAAAACCCTGACAGAGTCAGAATGCAGCTTGATACCCTGTTGGTCAGGGTGTTTGAAGCAGTCCAAATAAATCCTCCTGGAGTCACAGGTGTGGTTCTGTTGTAAAGATGGCCCTGTAGAAAGGGTCCAGTGGTG
>VWYP01006331.1:853-11749 GCA_013400435.1 Pycnonotus jocosus | reverse complement strand
GTGTATGGCAATTATTTTAAAAGAGTTTAGGCTAACAGGCTGCAGCATAACTTCATATCAGGAGTAGAAATGGATGTATCTTGCCAATGGAAATCTCTTTCATATATTTAAGGTGTTTCTTCTCTTCCCCCATTTGACAGTCAATTAAAACAAATAGAATAATCCTCCAGTTTGTTTTATAAAATGCTACACAACTAGTATGTGTCTTAAATAAAACTTCTACTGGTAAAAATTAATAATTAGTTTTAATAATCTTGGTTTGCAGATGTCACTGCAGCTCACTACTCTGAGACTCACAACACGACAGGTTCAGTACTGGAGGCTGCAAGGATCTGGAAGGAAGGAAGGAGGGAAGGAGGGAAGGAGGGAAGGAAGGAAGGAAGGAAGGAAGGAAGGAGGGAAGGAAAATAGCAAAAGGAGGAGGATTTTTCCCTGGCATCACTTCTTTCTAGCCACACACTCTAGTGCACATTTCATTGCATAAGCTGATAAGGGACTGACTACTACCTTTCCTTTGCTCACTGGCTAATGTTCCTCAAAATTTGCCTCCAGTGGGGTATGGTCTCAAGGCAATTGGTGCTATCCTGATTTCCGGATTTGTTGTTCCAAATTCTTCCATTAGATATTATTTCTCACTCTAAAGGGTGTTAAACTACACACCTAGTGTCCTAAAACTATATGGCTACCAGGACACTGCCAGACATTTGTGCTTCTGCATCCTCCTGAGCCCACCCTGCTCCAGAACACTAAAGCCTGGACATTTTCTTTAAGCTATGAATTTATATCAGTAAAAAACCCCTGTAGCTCTGTCTTTGTCAAATTATATAATTCCAAACTCTGCCTCCTCATTCAGACAGGACAGTGTCATGTCTCCTGCCTGTGAGGTGGGAATAAATATTCAATCATGCAGAAGACCAAGCCAAAAATCCCATTTGGTTCTCATTTCTGAGATGCAAAGGTATGAGGTCTTCCTAGCAAATCAAGTCATCTGACTGCAAAATGCAGCTTTGTATTTTCCAACAAACTTTTAGGAGAAAAAGAATATAATAATTCAAAGAGACAACATCAAGCTCCAGAGGAAGAGGCAAGATCTTGTTTTAAAGATTATGTTAAGAGTTTCTGTTTGTGGTAAATATTTCAATGTGGTGTGTGCAAATTGATTAATGCCTATTTCTCCTTTTTAAAAAACATCTGAAGTTCTTCATAAAGGCATAAAATACTAGATATGTTCAACAAAGAAGCAGCAAACAAGGGATACAGCAACAAGATTAACTTAAAAATATCCAGAAACTTTCTCTGAAACTAATATCAGCTGATGTGGAATAGCAAATCAAGGGTTCAATCCTCCTGTTCACCAGACTAGAAAGGTGACATCCTCATTGTCTCCTGGGAAAATTGTGTGGCCATTGTTTCTGTATCAGGGAATTCTTGGCCTTGTTGCCAAAGGCCGTAAGAGGGACCTTTGCAACATATTGCAAGTACTGCTGGATTCCTGTGCCTGTGATTATTCTTAGGCACCGTTTAATGGCATAGACATCAACTTCTGCTCCTATAACTCAACAGATCATAGCCTTTTCCACTTCACATAATACTTCCTGGGTGGCTCTCAGTGTCTATTCTTCCGTGTTTCAGAATAAAAAAGAGGAAATCTGCCTGGTTAAAAATGCATCTGTAGGTTTTACTGTGATTTAACAGGAGTTTCACTTCTCAGCAGCTCCACTCACTTCAGGACAGTCAGTTTTAATTTGTGTTCTCTTGAGATCAGAATCAGCCCACTATGCATTGACTAAACCTGCCACATGAACATAAATTTTTAACTTCTGCCAAGCAAACATAGACACTATTTTGAAGTTTTTCTTCTCTTAGAATAGTAATTGACCTCAGAGAGTGCTTCACCAAAGTAAAGATAGAAGGATTCAATGCAGGAAAAGTGAAATATTTTATTTCATGTACTAGATAAAGGCAACATGGTGTGCCACTCACCCCTATATGTATTTTCAAATTGGTGTTGGTTCTTTGTGCTTACTGTTCACCTCATCTACAGTACATTACTACAATTGCTTATCTGTATGTTTGTGTTGCACTCCTGTGTATCTCTTCTAAGTGCTTCACAGTTCACCTTCATCATCATGCCTGCAAAAGAGGAAGAGAAATCACTCCAGCTCAAACCTTTCACTTCCTGAAAGAGTTTTTCCTACAGCTTCAGTAAATGAATCATGATGTTTGTTTTATTCTAATCCAAGAATCTCAAGCAACTGACACAGTGTGTAGCCATCTAAATGTCGGCCTCTACTAATAGGAACATGTAAACATAATCCAACATTCAAAAAACAAACACTCAAGAACTGGTGTCTTGCTGTACCTCTAGAACCAGCTCCTCAGCTGGCACAAATCCACATGGCAGAAGCACAAAACTCTGGTGCATTATGTGTCTGTCCATGAGGATGGCAAAATTCAATTTTCCAATTGACAGTAGACCCAGTGTGCTTCACTAGAGCATATAGATGAAAGCCTCAGGCTGGACAGATGAAAGCAGGAAGATGTACGGTCAAAGCATCTTAAAAGAGATAGTGTTTAGTCCCTTCTGCCAATCAATGGGTGCAAGATTTAGGTATAATGAAAGGATGGACTAGAATGACATATTGTAAGGAAAGGAAAGGGAACAGTGATGATTTCCTTAGTTTACTCAGGACTCTTGGCTGCTTTTTCATCATTTGTGCTTCAGTTGCATCCTTGCCATTGCCTAATTGTATCAGACCGCTTTGGATATTGGTTGCAAGACTACATTTCTGACATTATGTCTACCTTATAATAAAAGGAGAAAATCTCTATCATTCTAGAGAAATGGTTGAGTTCCACCAAGAAATGTCTGGAGTCAACATGCAATTTTTTTCCTACCCTGAATAAACCCCATGTCATTCAGCTGGCTGAATTTGCACTGGTTTGTACTGTACCTGTGGCAAGCATCCCGTCAAGTTCCTCTCACCATTGAATGGCCACAGGTAATAGCATTTGAAGGGGACATCAATAAAAATCTTTCTGTGAACAAAGGGTGGGAAGAAAATTGCAAAACTGAAGATGAATGTAAAGAGAGGAAGAAGATTTCAGATAAGCCTATCTGATCAAATTAAATATTATTTAAAGGTTAAAATGAAAAAAAAAATCCTTCTCCCTTCACAAAATCTTCCTCTCAATTTCTGGCAAACCCTGTCTGCACCCTCCTCTCCCTTCAACAAAGTGAAAACAAATATGCAACAGGCTTCGTGTTCATTATATCTCAAAGAGTCATAAGAGAGAAAGAAATCAAAGATTTGTTTTCATGTCCTCAAAATAGACAAGAAAATAAATAAATAAATAAATAGATAACCTTGAGAGAGGTTCAAAAAAAATAAACAAATCAACATTTCTTGCAGATTACCTTTGAAACTTCAGGCTGCCTTTTGTACTGAATTGTTCTTATATTTGCTTACTAATCTCCTCACATATTGCAGATTTCACAAGTGACTTGTGATGCTGAATTGCTATAGCTATTTGTACATTTCCCACGTTATGCATTGTTTGCCCGTTTGCTTTATCCAAATTGGAGAGAATGCACTTTTAAAGTAGCTGTCAAAGTGTGACTCATCTGGAAAGTCAGTAATTACTTTTCATGAAGTAATACACCAGAGCACACAGAACTCATAGGAATTGTACAAGGTATTGGGACACATGAACACAGATTTCTACCTACCACTTTTCACAGTTCAAATAATCATAAAAAACCCTTTAAAATGTAGAGCCAAATGCATAAATTCACCTCTTAAGTGCAATAGGAAAGATATATTTTTCAGAATATATGTATATTTTCTAAAAGGCTTTCAAGGAAATATTAAAGGAAAAATCCCTACACTTTTAAGAATATTTTGAAGTGTATAATATTAAAATAGTTTCCTAAACCTTGTTCTCCTTCAGTTTTAGCACTAAAACTGAAGTGTATAAGAAAAATAACTGCTTGTTTCTGTTATTAAGAAAAATATCAGAATAATTTGGACAGAGATAGTATCAAGAACAGAGAAGTAATAGCTTTACTCCTTATGTTTAATCTAAAGCATTCACAGTTTCCATTTATAACACTTTCTTAACTCTACAGTTCAGCCATAGACCACAAAGCCCCAGAGCATCTGTCACTGGGGAGCTGCACAGCCTTGTTTCCAAAAGGAAATAACAAATATATGAGTATTTTCTTCTCCTCCATGCCCTTAAACACAACTTTAGGATAGAGCTGGTAACCCATTCCAATAACAGGTTTTACAAATAAATAGCAAATAAAATACTTGTGTTTACTCTCAAAGAAGAGTGAATAGTTTCATTAATAACTTGACCCAAAACCCAAACAAATTGCCTTTTGCTTCAGTGGACTGGCAGTGGCAAAGTGGACCTGTTGGGTTAGGCTTTTGTTGTGACACGTAATACGAATCACAGGGGGAAGTGTTAATGGGTATTTAAGGGGACACGACAACCCCATTAGCTTTCCTGATAAATCTGCCCTGGAGTAAATGACTGTCCCTGCCACGGAGATTTCATTGTTGAGCACAACAACACAAGAGAAGGAAAAAGAAACTTGTGAACAGGGACAGTGTCGGTGAAGGTTATGATAAATCAGAGATTCTCATTGAAAGATGTGGGAAGCCCACTGGAAATTAACAGCTCTTAATTCTTTACCTTTTAACCTGAATAGATTTTTGGCAGTGAAATCGTGCAAACTTCTCATCAGTCATGTGAGCATGATTTTCCTCTTTGAACTTTTTTTAATACAGAATCTCTTTTGATAATATTCTTAAGAATGCAACATTGAAAACTTGTAGAATAAAACAAACGGAAAAGTACTTTCTAATTTTTTAATTGTATTTCATTCATCTCCACTATATTAAATATCTTTAAGTGTCATTGTGTTTGTATAATTATACATTTTTTATTTCCCAGCAGATGATCTTCCATGCCTGTGGGCAGTGTGTCTATTCATATATCTACATGTATGCTTTTGATCTTTGAATCTCTGCCTATCACTTGCCTATATTGCTTCTTTTCTTCTTCCTCTCTGTCCTTGAGCAATCAGGTCAATAGCTACAGCCAAACTTGGCAGCTGTTAGAGCAAGATGTCAAATGTTGAAATATATATTCTTCCTGCAATGGCATCATGGCCTGTGGCTAGTCCTTTGTGTGGATTCACTGCCAGCAACGTGGCTGTGCTCGGTGCTGACTGCTTGCGGGTGTAGAACTGCCTGTAGGGTTATATCAAAGTCATACTGTTATGTAGCTGACTATGTGGCTTTCACTCCTTAGATGGCATCATTTTCTGGCACTGATTTAGCTGCATGATATTTTCTTGCATCCATTTTTATGCTGTGTGCCAAACCATCTCACAACCCCCATCAACTTATCTCTTTTAATTAGTCTTGCATTATTACACTCACTTCTACTAGAGAAAATGTTATAAAACCTGGAATGATATAAATAAAACTAGGACAATAAAGAAGCTAATTTTTAAATCACTCTAAGAAAATGAATATGTGTATTCCTGAGTTTGAGTGACTGTCTTCAGGCAGATTCCCATTCCTTTTATTCAAGTATTTTTGACTTTGATGTACAATTAAGCAGCCAATATCGCCTTCTTTAGTCATGCAAAAATGGTTTATCTATCCAAATTTCTGAACTAAAGTGCAAAAAGTCTAATTCTTATTTGTTAAACTCCTAAGGGCAAAACTATGTTTGAAGTGCCATAAATACATCCAGAAACATATTAATCATTATTGGCAATAATCTTCGCAGAAGGCAATTTTAACTAAAATCTACTTCATTTTTTCACAGAACCTAAAAAATTATCACATTATTTTCCCTCAAAATATTTCACCAAAGATGTAAATACGAACAGGGCAACCGTTTGTCTGAATTATGTTCAGAAAATTTTTTCTTTGGAAATGTCTTTGTGCTGGGGATCTATTTGCTCTCTGAAAACACCTAAGAGCTTGGTCAGAGATTCAGAAGAAGAGCAGTCACATGGTGCAGACTGCCACAGCTGGGGCACTTGAAGTACACTAGAGATAGAAGGTGACACTTCTAAAGTAGGCGGGAAAAAAAAAAAAGCCAAGAAGTCTGTTATGTGTATGTCCAAAGATTTTTTTTTCATTGGTGTCATGCTTGTGAGACATGCATGAACATAAGTACGGTAATTCTGTTTGTAGGCCCAAAAATAATTTTTAAAAACTTACATTGTTCTTATGCTCTGATGCCAGAGTTTGTTACTTATGAAGACAAAGGTTTTAAAGGATAAAATGAATCAATATCTTCCTCTTTAAGGAACACGTTAAAAATCTGTTTTCAGAATCTATAATGATATCACATATAGCTAAAGCCAGAGACCATACACAGATAGAACATGACATGTAGATGAAGTTTAGATTCAGCATTATAAACAATTCTATTGGTCCCAGTGCTGAAGTTTCCTTTCAGAAAAATACATCTTCATGGAAATTAACAGTGGAGAGGAATGCATAAGTGAAATTATGGTCTGAAAGGTAAAGCACGGAGAGATGTGAGCTGCTGAGATGGTTAGCATACTCCAGTCCAGTTGTCTTATAAAAATTTCTTTCTTAAAAATTATTTTCTTGGAAAAAAATAATGTTTGCATGCCAAGTAGTTCTCAGTCATGAGACTATTGGTCACCTCAGGAAGATTTGTTATAATACAGGAATTGGATGCATGAATACAGATTATAAATCCAAACACTGGTGTGCAAATTTTAGATAGATCTTCTGCAGGCAAACCCTTTCTTCAATATCAGTTTTGAAATTACAGCTCTGAAAATGAAATCTCTCTGTAGATATCTGTTCATTCCTTGTTCCCTTGGGAAAGAAATTTTCAAAAACTTAATGAGGAAAGTACAGCCAGCAGCACTTTTCCTTCCCACTGAGCAGCTGTCTGTCTTCTGGATACACCAGGCAGATAGAGAGGCTTAGCCTTGCATCCTCCTGCCTCTTATTATGTCCATATCTCTTAAAGGCCACAAACTACAAGGGAAAAAGGAAGCCTCCATTAAATATTTGATTGTGTTTGGAAAAACTTCCTTTGTGTACACAGACATTACTGGGAAATATCATAATCAAAAAGACAAATCAATAAAAAGAAAGTTTGTCAAGTTTTCTTCTACTTGGGTAAAATCCATAGCTCAGTGTGTAGAACATAATATGTATTGTTCAGACATTTTAATCCATTTTTAACAATTTTATTGGTTAAAATTTCAATAATTTTAACCAATGAGAAGCTTTGATGCAGAAAGTTGCGTTATATTCTACCCCACTCTAACAAGTTCAGTCACATATTCTGTGAATACTGGTGCATGTACTCCACAATGCATCACAAAACTAGCGCATGTATTTTTTTATTAATTATTTATACACATATTTAGTTCTGCCCTGAATTATCAGCGTTTCTCCTATGTGCAATTTCACTCAGTCAAAAATTCGGCCCATTGTTCTTTTGTTCTTTTAGAGGTCTGTGTGTATCTGTATGCTGAACTTGCTTTACGGACTCAATTAATAGGGGCAACAGAGAAAAACAGATGTCCAACAAATTCACTAATAATCTATTCATTTAACAACTACATGAATTTTAAAACTGCTGAAATCAACTGATTTTCAAATAAAACACAAAATGTGCCAGAGAAGTATTCTATTCTCTTTTAGAAGGAAAAAATACCATGGGCATTTTTATATTTCATCTCAGAATGGGATCTGACCTAGATTTAAACTCTTATCTCCAGAGATGAAAGATCTCTACATTAATCTACTGTTGCTTGAACATGTGGCTTTACATATATCAAGAGGGGGGCAGCTCATGAAGTTGAACTTCAGCTGCTTATCTTTTGTTCTTCACTAGAGCAGGGCAGTGAAATGATCCCTCTCCTTCCTCGTCCCCTCCCCCAAAACAGGAAAAGAAAAGAAAGAAGCTTTAATCCTCTCTGGTACAAATTTCCCTAATATTCAATAATCACTCCCTGTCTCCTTCCCTGTGGGAGACGTCTGGTAGCATCTGTGGCAGCATATGTTAGACATCTCTGAGTGGGTCACTACCTCATTTTGTCACCGACTCCTCTATCACCTAGAGAGACAGCAGCATCCCTCCACAACACAGTGCTCCACAAGACACAGCACTGTCATGTCTCTCTCAATAAACTTGGTTCAGTACACTTTAGCCCATTCTCTGTACACTTTAACCCACTAACTGTGGTTAACCCACTCTTAACTGAATCCTTTTCACAATGGCATTAATACGAGTGAAAGGAGTATTATCATGTGTATTACTTTAAAATGAGCCCTCTGATGCTAATTTCAGACCTGTACCTGAGAGGACAGGAAGGAAAAAATAGGTCCTTATGGGTCACCTAATATGCTTTAAATGCTTTGAATAATACATATGTAATTTGCAAATAGGTGATATTTCAAATCTCACTTGTGATTCATTTCTATGGCAATAGATTTTATTAATGGCTGTCATAAAGTCTGCTTTTTCTTTCCTTAATTCAACAAAATTAGACTGAAACATCTGGCTGCATTAGCTCTCAGAAGTTGTCTGTGAGTTGCTTTTCTTTTTCAGTTTGTAGTGCAATGATGTATTGTAGGACTGTTTTTAGCAGAGGTGCCATTTCTAAAGTGTGCACCGAGGTTTTTCCAAGCTAATGACTCTTACATCTGCTCTTCATTTCAGTCCTGCCTCTATTTTTTTCTGTAATCACGGTTGATCCTCAGAAAGTTTCCAAGATAATTTTCTGGAATCTAATCTAAAAATAATACATAAGCCCATTTTTAAAACCTCAAAATAGTCAACCTGTTATTAGAATTAATTTCTCATTCTTTCTGATATTTAACTGAGGCAGGATAGGAAAACGTAAAGTATGTTGTCTGATAAAACAGAGTGAGTTTTTTCCACTGATTTAATTTTCAAAGCCCTGAAAACCACTAAGTGAAGAGCCTGTTAAACTTTCATGAAAATCAGTTTAATTTTTGTACACTTAAGTCATAACTAAAACAAAACTGAGTAACTTTTAAAGTGTTATCCTCCAGGTTTAGATCCTGATTCAAAGTGATGCAAAACAAATAGGTGTATATTGATCCTCTACTTTTTAAGCAGCACTAGACTAATTTAAAATTTTACTTTTCACACTGAGAAAAAATAATAGTCAGAATTTTTAACTGTAATTTCACTATAATTTCAGACTTTCATAGTCAGAAAAAATATAATTGAATAAGGAATCCAACAGTCAGTTCAGGTTTGTCACTCATGATATTGAAAAGGCTTTCTCTAGGCAGTTTACCTAAGACTGTAATATTATCTAAAATGGGGGTTTCTAGACCTCAAAATATAATTTCCTAATTAGAAAAATGAAACTAAATACATCTCTGAAACCATACCATATGTTGCTAATGTTCCATCCGCTTCATATATCATCAGTGCCTCTGCACAAGAGCTAGCCCTTCACTGTCATTTGAGCAATTATCTGGCAGATAAAGAAATGGTGATCTAGAGAACTCAGCTCTTTTCTTTATAATGATGCAGTATGAAATGCCTATCAATTTTTTTTAAAATCATAAAAACTTCTCTGTTCTTACAGACATGATAATTATCAAGACATTTTTGAAATGTGTTATGTTTACTCTGTTGGGTATAAACATAATCAATCATTATTATAATAAGGGGAGCATTGTAACACTCTTCCTCCCTGAAATCTCCAGATTATTAAATGTGTATTAGGAGACTAGAAATGACAATTTCATGCATTATTTTTTAATAGGATCATTCCTATAAGATGGCAAAAAGTCGTATGGAAAGATTGTGCTCGGGTACTATGGTACAAGTTCAGATTTATAGCAGGATAGTTGTGAAGAGAATATGGCCCCAATTGTTTTGAATATATTATCCTTGTTAAGATTCAAACACTGAATTAGAGCTGAGCTTGTGGGTGCCAGACTACTGCTGATTTTGGAAACCTGTGACAATAGGGGTTAGTACTGAAAAACCTGATAGACCTGTATGTGCAGGAGCAGCATGAACAGTGCTGCTGTAATTGCATTTTCTTTCTTTCCTGTTAGATAGAAAATAATCAATATCCAAGGAGAAGCTGAATAAGAAATTTTCAATGATTTGTGGTGCTGTTCAACAAGGATATGACTTTTTTGACTCTTAAGTCAATTGTCTGCCTTAAAAGTATTTCTGTAATATTTTCTGAAGTATGCATTAAAATTTTCCTGAGAAGGTATTGTCAAGCAAATGATATTTCATAGTGTTTCCAGGAGCATGTTTGAATAATCATGCTGAATTTCTTTTTGCTACTGAGTACCTTAATAAAGAATCAATACTGCAGCAGGCCTCAGAGGAGTGAATCTCCACACAGTCTTTTGCTTGGTTCAGCTGACACTGAGAATATCATGTAAAGATGTGCACAAGCATTGTCACTCCTCTTGCTGATTAGACCTAGGGACATATTTGATTACAGAATAGATGGGCAACATGCTTTGCCACCACTTCTCAAGATAATTTGCAATTCTGCTACACTTTAAAATATGACTGACAAGTTATTGGGGTTTTGCATTTGAAGGATTAAATATGAGGTGAAATAAAATAAAAAATTAGAAAAGAATGAAATGCCAGAGAGTAATATCCTCTTATCTTTACAACCGTAGAGTACTGTGGTTGCAATCATGTCTGATGAGAAGAGGTTTGAGTGAAGATCTGTTCTGACTGTCACCATAAATAGATTGGAATTGCCATCTATCTACAAGATTTTGTTTATATCTGTGCCCTGCCCTTGCATATGTCCATACAATCTCCTCAGTTAGAGTACTTGAAGATAAATTATTGAAA
>VWYP01006263.1:0-17311 GCA_013400435.1 Pycnonotus jocosus | reverse complement strand
TATATTTGTAAATATAGTTACTGTTCCTGCAGTTAAAGTACCTGTAGAGGAGAAGATGCTGCAGATAAGAGTATATATTCTGTCAGATATTAGGAGTTCACTTATGTTCTGGTTTCAGCTGAGTTAAAGTTATTTTCCTTCATAATAGCTGATACAGGCCTATGTTTTGGGTTAAGTATGAGACTAATGTTGATAACACAGTGATGTTTGTGTTGTTGCTGAGCTGTAGTCACACAAGTCAAGGACTTTTCAGCTTTGCATGCTCTGATAGCAAGCAGACTGGAGTGAGCAAGAAGTTGGAAGGAGATGCAGCCAGGATAACTGACCAGAACTGACCCCAGGGGTGTTCCACACCAAGTGGCATTGTGCTCAGCAATAAAGCTGGGGGAAGAAGAAGAAGGGGGTTGCAGTGGTGGTGTTTGTCTCCCCAAGTCACTGTTACTGTGATGGAGCCCTGCTCTCTTGGCAATGGATGAACACTGCCCTGCCCAGGTGAAGCATTGCTTGAATTCCCTGTTTTGCTTTGCTTACATGCATGGTTTTTGCTTTACCCAATAAAGTGTCATGAGTTTTATCATTTTCCCTCATCTGATTCTTTTCCCCATCCCCACAAGGGAGAGTGAGTCACAGTCATGACAACTAAAGCAATATTTGTACAGATCATCTTGACAGAGTTCTTTATGTGCAAAGAATGGCATCATCCTTCTGCACAACTGTTTAGTACTGATGAATAATACATACTGAATTATACTTGAAATATAAATAAATATTGCAGAATATCTTGTGCAAATACTCTAGTTCTTGCAGCCTCCTATGAAACTTTTTCCAGAAAATAAGATAGTAGGTATTCATGGTCATCATGGCAATTTTGGCAATTATAACTCTATTTCAGAATAGCCACCTGATAACACCTGAATATCATTCTCCACAGGCAGGTCTGGGCAATTTAAAGTTTACAAGAAAATCTTAAATGTAAGTTCTAGTTTAAATATGGCAATGCATTCTTTTATTTTGCATGTTGGAAATAGTAGCATATATTTTAATTTTATGTTCAGTCTTATTTGTGGATATGTTTCGGTGCTCTTAGAAAATTGTTTTAAGTTCAACATAAGTGGTGGGACAAATTCAGCATAATAGTAAAAGTTTCATGCATTCTTACATCTCTTCACACTCTCTCTGTCTCTCTCTGTGTCTACTGATTTTTCTCCAACTAGTTTTCCTTTGGTATGGTTTACTTTTAAGGAGTTAACAAAGGCCTCATTTTTCTCTGTTTTAGGGTTTTTAAAGGTACAGATAGACATAGTACATGATAGCTGGCATGTAAGATATTCCATGGACTGCCCAGCTGATTTTGCTGCTGATGGTAGATCATTTAGAGGTATCCAGTTTGCAGAAATGCGGATGAGGTTTGTGTTGTGTATACATGTTTATTCAATCATTAGTCATGATCATGACTGCATAAAATCAGTGCAGTTACCTTCACCCAATCATTACATCTAAGTGGCCCAGACCGCATTCCATGGCAGCCCTGACAGCTTGAATTAGAGCTTGCCTTTTATCCCAGCTGAATTTGGAGTACAGAAATATCCAGCCTTTCTTCAGCTTGGTTACTGCAAGAATGGTGCATGTTAATGTGAAAGAGTGAAAGTCCTGCCTAAAACAGAGCTTTAGGAATATTCCAGTTTTTTGGTGCTTGACCAGCCTGTATCATCAATTTACCTTTTTTTTTTTTTTTTCTTTCTTGTTGCTCAATGCTTGCATTGCACAGTAGATAAACAATCCTGAAGAGTGCATCAGGACTGTCTCACATACTCACATGCACTGTGTAGTATGCCTCTGCTTCCCAACCAGATTTAAAGAATGTCCAGGCAAGGTCAGGGAATAAAAGTGCACCTTTTCAGCAAAATGTCTCCAGCTCTTGGCTGGTGGTCCCTTATTATTTCTACAGGCTCCTCGGAGTTGGGCAAGGAGAGGGTCTCAGTAAATAATTTATTTGTGAGCAGATTATAACTTCTTTTTTTCCAGGGCAATCAACCCTGTAGCTCTCTTTAAGCCCTGTTTTTTATTTTGTTGTTGTTAAATCATTGAGAGGAAGAGATTCTGCCTGACATCCCAAGAAGTTCATACAAAGATAGGACTGGAAGAGACACTTTGGCATCATCTACTCCATTCTTCTGCCTCAGATTAGGATCATCTGTGTCTGTCATCTGTGACTTGTTCTAAGGAGCTCAGTAGTCTCCCTTACTTCATCATGATGTGAAAATTTTCTTTCTGTGTTACCCAATTCACACCTTTCCTGTAGTAACTTAATACCACATTTGCTCATCCTACATCTGTCTAGGACAAAGCAAGCAATTATTTTTTGTATATTGTGGCTTTTTAAACTATAAGAGCCGGCTTTTTTTCACCTCAAAGGTGCTGGATTTTGTACAGCAGTTATTTTTGTTGCTTTTCTTTGAGCTACCTTTCATTACTTCACATCTATTTTGTTTGTCCAGTTGAGAATATATTTGTCTTGAGGCTCTAATGATGTAGAATAGAACAGAATGGTACCCTCTTCATACTTACTGACACAATGAGGATCTTCTTTTCAGCACTGTGACTCTCTTCAGTGGTTAAATTGGTGAGAAGAGACAACTGGCATGTGGTGATATTTTTACAAAAACATGAATGGTGTGCTGAGCGACTTAGGGATAAGTTGTTTTCTCTCCCAGTACAAGAACTAATGAGCATGAAAATGAAACTAGCAGGTGTTGGGTTTGGAATAGCAAAAAGAGGAATTTTGTCATGCACATTTTAAGTTGTGTAACTCCACAGGATGTTGTGGATACTGAAAACTTATACCAATTTCAAGTGAAACTGGAAATTTCTGAATTAATTTTTAAAAAATTAATGGAAAAAGGAGTCTGTAAGGGATTATTAAATACATAAGCATGACCTCTGGCTTTGGAAGCCCCTGAGCTGCAAATTATTGGAGATAAGCGTATTTGGGGAAAGTATGACTAAACGATTACACTATTCTCATGCTCTTCCCCAGACATCTGCTTTTGGCTGCTCTTGGAGACAGAGGTACTGGGTAGAAGATTTGACCTGGCATAATTTTAGATTTGTCCTTTTAAATTGTAAAAACTCAAGACACATTTTTTCTATGAGTTAACAGCTCAGGGTAGCATCTGCAACCCTTGTACTTTTTAGACCAAAAGCCTCCAATCCATTTTCCATGTAATTTAAGACAGAAGAACTTTCTTAATAAAACACAAAGATTACCATGAGCATTTGTCTCCTGCCAGTTGGCGTCAACTGCAAATTATGTTTCATTTCAGTCATGCTAAAACTGCCAGATGAGATAATACATATTGTCTCATTTAGGCAATCTAAGCAGCTATGTCTGTAATCCTAACTTGGCTTTTCGGATTTATTTTCTCCTACGTGTGTGTGAAATTGTATTTAATATGAAAGTTTTTTGGTTTTTTGCCCATCTCCCTTCTACTGTAGATACATTTTAACTGCTTACATGAACACATGCTGCATGAGATTCCCTGCAGAGTTGGAGAAAAGAATGAAAGCTTTTATGACTCTGATGGGGACGCAGCAGTATAGAGGGAGGAGGATGCTGTGTTACCCTTTACCCTACAGACACTGATTTACTGGCTTGGTTTAGATTGTTGAGTCAATGGTACATTTTTAGGGCACTTGTGAGCTGATCAAAACCCACAGCCACATGATGCAAATGTCTCATGTAAATATGACTTTCATCCCTGGTTTATACGTTAACCTTGTACTATTAGGTTTTCTGCTCTGTCAGATGATGCTCATCTCTCTGTTACTCTGACAGTACTTAAACTGATATTATTTGTACTTTTTCAGCTGATGGGAAATCGGCTTGGATGCATTATCCTGCACTTGGGCAAACTTGGCAGAAATGGGCTTATATCTGCACTTGCTTGGGCATAAATTTGTATTGCATAGTGATCATACAAACTGGTGATGTACCAAATGGTAATCTGGCATTAATGAAGACACAGCCATGTGTTGGACATGCCTTCTTTACTCTTCTGTCATGTTTAACACGTTTTGGCTGGGTTTTCCAAAGTGAGTATGGGGGTTAAATTAACAGTGTTTTCCCTCCAGACTCTGTAGGCTGCTTCATGTTTTACCCCATAAATGTTTCCTCTATTCCTTAGTACCAAATAAACAATTTTATGTTTCCTCTCTCAGTGGTTTGGGGCATGAGGAAAAGCAATTTTGCCAGGAAGTGGAAAGTCTGTGCAGTGATCTTAGTGGCAGTGAGAGTGTTTTATACCAAGTTTTAGGCTGTTCTGTGTTACTGGTTGAGTTCCCAGATTTATCCTGTGCTGCTGCAGTGGGGTCTGGGTTGAAGAGGCAAGGATCATGCAGATATTAGGAAGTTCCTTCTTGAGCCTCTGTGTCTGTAAGTATACCTGCTGTTGGGGTAAATTGACCATACTTTAACTCCATACACTTCAAATACCAGAGTGGGCTTTATTTGAAGTGTGGGGCTTTGGAGGTGAGAACGGAAAGGCAACATTTTGGTTTGTGTAGGTGAGATTGTTAAAGTTTGTTATAATTAACTGTGAGTGCTGTTCTGTTATTGTTAGGATATTTGTATATAGTGACTACTTTGATCTCTACATACCGAATGAACATTAATTAATGTTAGTACAGCAAAATTGTTTTCTGACTACTTTAAGACTGTAGGAGACCCTAGAGGGATTCTTTTGTTCAAATATCATAATTTGATACCTGCAAATATTTGAACTGATGATGTATTTGCATATAGCAAGTAGAATTCTCTTCTCTGAAGGGTTATTAAATCTGTGCCAAATTCAGTTAGTCACAGTCAACAGCATCACAGCTGGGAATTTTGGAATTGATAAAGGAAACTATTCTGTTTAGGCAGTAAAATTTTCCAGCACTTCTGTTGGACTAAAACCCCTCTCCTGTATGGACAGAGAAAGATTGAGCTGTCTTTAACTGATTATACTTACAATATGAAGCTACTGTTTAGGTATCTAACTGTTTTTGAGCTGAAGAATAGTGCAAGGTTCTTTGCCAGAGATTTGGGGAATTCAGAGAGGCTCATACTTTAGATGTGGTCTGTGAAAATAGTAAATAAAAAATAATCTCTATAATGGTTTTACTCCATTTAGCCTTTTGCTATTGAGTTATGACAAAGGAAAAAAAAAAGGAGTCATTGTGTCTAGGTAGCTATCACAATTGACTGTTTATTGACCTCAGATATTCATTGACTAATCCTCACGCAGTCAGGATGAAAAGTTCAGATTTGAGTCAAACAAACCAAATAATTTGGAAAACAAATATCTCTCTTTCTAATGTATCTTCCTTTGCTGGAAGGACTGAACAAAAACTGATCAGTATTAGTGCTGTCATTACTCTGTTGTGTTCTTCTGTATCTAATAATGTGAAATGCTAATTAGAAGCACTAGTTAATTAAAATCTGGTACATCAGACTTGTGTCTGTTTGGCTTGAGGCATCATTTATCTGAAGATTTACTGAAGATGAGCAGTATATGTATAGCCATTTTTACAAAATACTCCACGTTCTCTGCAAAGGTCTTCAGATGTGACAACTGAGGGAGGGAGGAGGGAGCTGATATTTGAAGAATGAGCATTTACAGCCCCATTGTATGGTGAAGTGGTTTGCAGTCTAAGGGGAAACAAAATTATCTGCTACTTACTTTTTGTGGGCTGACAGACTATTTTGTATCCTTCCTCACTCAAATTCTCAGAAATACAATGTTTCTTTTTTAGAAAGCAAGAGCTTGTTTTTAAATTTGGTTCCTGTGGTTTTCCGCCTAGCCTCAGAAGCTTGGAAATCACTATGTATCTTCTTCTTTAAAGAGGAAGCAGGTATGGTCAAACATTTGTTTTCTCTAAAGGAACTGTAATTTGTAAGAACAACAAAAGACATATTACATTAACTAGGAACAAATAAACGTTTAATAGGTCTTGATACACAGAGACAGTGTCTTGGAGAGTCTTGTGCTTGGGGCACTGTAGTAATAAAGAGAGGAGATGCCAGAAGGTTCAAGTGACAGTGCAAGGGTGGATGTTAGGGCTCAACAGAAAAACTCCCAAAATCTGGGCTCCTCCTCCTGGCAAAACCTGCACATCTCTCTGGTCCTGCTTTGTGATCTTCTTTGCTCAGGACAGGGAGCATTTTGCTGTCTTTGGATAGCCACAGGCATCCTGATTTTGCTTGAGAGAAGCAAAGAATGTATCTCTTAATTTGCATTTATCTCATTACCTGACAATAGAAATAGTCTTTCTAGAAATGGTCTTGCAGTGAAGCTGGTGTCCTGTTTAAGGAACAATAAATAGGCCCACCTGCCTCTTCTGTCTGCTGCTCACAAATGGCAACTTGATAAAGTCTCTTTGCTGTACACCACTGTTCTGGTTTTGCATATAACTCAAATTAATTATTTGATCATGGATAAGTTATATGTAGCTCTGAATTTAACTAGTTCGAATTGTGTGTTTCTGTTGTTTTAACATGTGCATGCTATTAATGGTTTAATAATGTAGTATAGTCTTCTGTGAACCAAGAGGGGAATCAATATTGCTGCTCAGCATTGTCTTTAGTGAGCAGAGGCTGATTTTAAGCTTTGAATCTTGATTTTCCCTTGCATAGTTTATTTTAGTTGTTTGTGTGTGTGTTTTCATTTGACTGAGATAAAGATTCAAAGCAGAAGACTACTATATGTGGCTATAGTCAGCATGAAACTGTCTATATGCTGCAAAAGGGACATCTGTTCCTCAGAGTGGAATAAATGATTCAGTAGTTGGTCCATCCCCCTGGATTATGGATCTGTTGAGAGCCAAGTTTTTGAATGGCTCCTATGTAATCTGTCTTATTTTGAAAATAAAAAAAATGTAAATGAAGCAGTCAATAGAAGGCTTGATCTAAAAATCATTTTTCCTGTCCTGTTTGCATTGGATTGTTGGGGAGTTCAAGCCTGTGAAGAGGCCCTGCAGCTATTCCTGCATCCTCAAATGCCACTGGGATAGCTGGTGTTGAGTCTGGCAGTGGTGGTAGTTTTGGTGCTGGTAACCATTTGGTGAATGTCTCTGTCTCCTTTTCCAGCCATGTGTGAGTGATCTGAGCATTGCCCTGGGTGGGTGAGTTGCTTCATCACTAATATGTGTGACTTTCTGGAGGGAGTGTGTGGTTCAAGAGACCTCACAGATTTCCTGAACATGGCCCACACTGTAGTTGTGTCTGTTATTTATTATATCCTCTCAGAAACAGAAGATTAACTATTTTCCCTAATGACTATGTTTTTTCATACGGTTAAATGAGTTTCTGCCTGTAGAGGGGAGAAATTTTGGCTCCCTTTCACTTATTTTTCTGTGTACTAATGTTTTTGCGTAGCTCAGCTGGAAGATTCACCACCTACATGTTGGTTTGTTCCACTGTAAGATAGATAGCTGTTTAAATATGTGGATAGTTGAATTTTTAAACATGTCTGCTGTCTGGAAAATATTACAAAAGCAAACAGTTGTGTGTTGCAGTTTTTATTTAATATTTATAATAATGTGATTGTTTGTTGCATTGGTAAGTTTTGAGATGTATTTTGAATCTCACAAAAAACCACAGTCCTAATTTTGATGGATTGGACACGTGAAAAAAGTAATGTTTGACCATAATTGGCATGCAGAACAACTAATACATGATTTTTCAGGACAGAAATCTATGAAGAAAATATCATCAGATATAGACGTCATAGTATCATCCCTCATACAGCATCAAGCCTCCCAAATTAAGTAAGAGGAAGAAACTGATTGAGTTTTATCTTGAAATAATTTATTTAATACTATGCAGCTATGCAGTTTAAACTAAAAAGAAAATGTGTCTGAGAAACCCAAAAAATTATCAAAGAACTAGGAAACTCTGTAAGATTTGAGTTTGAGGTGGTGGTGGAAAAAGATGAGTTCCAATTGTATTCAAAAGTATTCAAGGGACCAACAAAGGGGAGAAGAGAAAAAGTGTTTCTTTCCTGTTTTATAAACACTTCTTTGTCCCAGAGTACATTTACATTTGTTTCACTTGCAGGCATCTCAAGGTACGTGTTATGAAAAGTTGTTGATAGACTCACAGGAATTAACAAGAAGGCGTCAAAAGGATCAAAGAGTTGGTGAGATGATTTATGAGGAAAACAAAACTACTCTTAATGGCCTTTTTGAACAGTGGTGAAATTAGGTCAAAGAAGCAAGGTGATACTGCAATGAAGAAAATGTGGGCTGTGTGTCAGTGTTACTTCTTGTATTGAAATAATTTTTTCTGGAACTCTTTCCCATCAAATACCAAAAATTGCATTAGTCAGACACAATAAAATTAGATGGGTTGCTTTTTTCAGAAAGCAGTGCTTTAATGAGCTGTCTTGCATTGACCTAGACTGAGCAGACTGTCTGTCCCCTATCTCCGATTTCTGAGATCCATTTGTGGGGATTGTGTTGTTTTTAGATGAACTTCAGCTTCATTAGTGCTAAAGTTTACTACTTCTTGAATTTGTGTTAGAAGTTGTAATGGAGATATTTGCTGAATATTGATTTTAATGTGCAGAACCTGCATGGCAGTGCTTAGATGTGTCGGTTTATAGTTAATCCTTTTCAATTTCCTTGTCTGGGAAACTTTCACGTGTGGTGTCAGATGGTTCATGTAATCATTCACTGGAAATTTTAAATGTAACCAACAGGCAATAAACTAGATCAAACAAAACAAACAAATATCTCTGCCTTAAAAAATGGGGAAGTGTTAATGCAAAATTTTTTGAACAGAAGGAATAGCTGAAGTATTTCCATTCCTCTTCCAAAATCTCATAACTATATCTCTCCTTATGAATTAATGAGTACTGCTCACAAAGTACTTCTCAGGTAACTCAATGACCAACTGCATTTGTAGTCATGCAGTCTTCTGGTGTTTCCTGAAGAGGTGGGTTGGCACACTGCCATTAATTAAATTAATTATCCCTGGTAAATACAACTTTTGAAGTTTTGAGGCACCTGCTTACTTCATAATTTGAGGAAGCTTTCTGTGATTCTGTCTGCTTTCCTTTATAGTTTGTGCATTTACAATTGATGCTTTGGAAAGATGAATGTTGCCTGAAAAAATGGACACAATTAAAAGTTCATAAAAGCAAAGTTAGCTCATCCCTTTTTACAGTTACTTTATTCATTGCATTGTTGAACTGTTGGGATTTTTAATTGTGTGAATGGTTTGAAGAGTTGACTTTTAAAAGAGCAATCAATTCCTCAACTCGTCTATATTCTGGCATGGCTGCTATTGACAAAAAGCGCTTCTAAGAAACCTCAGTATTCTGAAACATTACTGAGGGACATTGTTTTGCTATTAAGAAAACATGTACTGGATCAGTTGGTCTTTCATTTATAGCTGGGAATTTTTTTAACATGAAAATTTAAAGCACGTTCTGTGAACTAATAGTTTTATTTTAAAAGAGAATGCAATAATATCTCTGCTTTCCTCTTATAAGAGATGATGCAAAATTAGATTTTAAATTGGACTTTGTTTTGGACTTTATCTTCCTTTGATAGGAGCAGAATAGCAGAGAATTGAGTGGTCAGTTTCTTGATAAAATTTCAAGTATTGGTTTTTGATGTGAAATTATGTGTGTTAAACAGAACATCTGTCTTGTTTCAGCTGAAATTAAGATAATTGCTTTTAAAAAGTGCGTGTTCACTTTAGTATCTCCAATTTTTTTTTTATCTCCTACTCCTGTCAGTTCCTCAGAGCCTGTATTTGTTATTCTTTAGTCAAGTAATAAAGCTTATGTTAAGCATTTGAGAAAGAAATGGGTGTAGATAATGGTGAAAGGGGAGAGGGATTTACTTAAGAGATCTGTTGTTATATGGGGGGGGAGGTGTTTTGTTATCTTTGGGGTTTTTTTAATGTTTTGTTTGGGGGCTTTGTGGGGGGTTGGTTGGAGATCTTTTTATTTGTTTTGGGGTTTTTTGGTAGGTTTTGTTTGTTTGGGTTTTTTTATGGTTGATCTGACTTTGTTAGAAGAAGAATGTTCTGAGTCTGCATGTTAGCAGCTTTGGAGAGGGTGTCCCATACAGGGAGGTTGTCTTGAGGTACCAAGTGAACAGGGCATATTTTCCAGTTGCTTAGAAAAGCCTAATTCTGTTCATTTAACTAACTTATTTATTTATTTAATATAGCCTTGAAGACACTAATTCCAATTCTTATGACATGGTAAGCCTGTTTACCAGATACATCATGAACTGTCTGAGATACGCTTTCAGATGTTTTCAAGAGAGCTGTAGTTGTTATGGTGACAGAACACAGTTTTAATTTGGGGTTTTAATAAACAGAAAGGAACTGGAGTATGTTAAATAACACTACGAGCAATTCTATCTACTTCTCTTTCTCTTCAGGAGGGAGTACTGTTTAATTTTGTCCAGAGATGTATGAAGTTGAATGGTGGCCCATAATGCAGTGTTGAGCCCCTGCTGATAAGAGGTTTGGGTGTTTTTGAAGTTATCTCAGTAATCTTCCTTTCCTTTATAAAACTTTGCTTACTGACACTTTAGGAAAATATCAAAATCAATTATAACATGAACTGGTTGTAAAAATTTCAATAACTAGGAATATCGATAGACAGCCTTTAGCTATATATTTGTGTTTCAAGTTTAGGTGAATCTGTTGATCTAAAACTGAAAAAATTACTTTTCTGAAAAGTGTTGAAAGACTGATGACCCATTTGGCAGTGGTGGTGTTGCAGTACCACAGAGGTCTGTCTTAAATTTAGAGGTGTTATGAAGGGTAAAAGGAAGTGAATTGAAATGTATGGTTTCCACTCACCAAAATGATACATGGTATACATGCTTAGAATCATATAGATGCAAAGAAATTAGTTCTGCATATGCAGAAATGGAAATAGTGGGCTAGAAATTTAATTAAGAACCCCAGTCCAGCACAGCTGATATAGTCACAGTTAAAGCCCTTTTCCAACAGTAACTGCTCTATTCCTATTTTCAGTTGTCCTAAAATTCTGCAAGAGCATACAATTTTTTAGAAATTATTTGAGAGCATACAGTTGTGGGTCCCAATGTCTGGTCTTCAGCTATTGTATGCAGCTGTACAGTAGATTCTGAATTTTAAGAGCTTTGCAGAGTATGTCTGCTCATCATGACAGAACTCAGAATGCTTCCCAGTGCCACCTATTAAACTTCAGATGTCTGTTCCTTTCTAGGATACACAGAATTGTCTGTAATAAATCTGAAATTACAAAAATAGTAAGTTTTTTTACATTAATCATTTGCGCTTTAAATTGTTAGGGGAGGATAATAACCAGTGTTCTCAGAACTTAGTCGCCTCCTATTTCACCTCACAGGTGATTTCAATCTTTTCATACTGAGGAGTCACCTACAAATCTTCTTTAGGAGAAGTCAAAACGCTGCTCCTTGAGTTTGATTGTCCTGATTGCTGTGCTCAGGACTGTTGAGCTTTTTCTGTAAGAAGCAATTTGAACTGGACATTACAGTTTGTGCATTAATATGAATGGCATAACTGTAAATGAGAGAGCAAAACCAACAAGAAACTTATAATTAGGGTTGTTCAGTATTTGGATGAGACACTGTAGCTCTTATCACAAATCCGTAACAAAACAGGCTCCAGGCCAATAACTACAGCCATAAACATAATCCATTAAAATCACCAAGGCCAAAGAAAGTACATTCAGAAAATTTGGAAAAGCTGAGTAGTTGAATTCTCTGTTCTGTTAATGCTATTTACATCCCCATCCTCTCCACCCTTCTCACCATTTTTTTTTTTCCCTCCTGGAGAAGTTTCAGATACTGGAACATGACATAAATGTTCTGTCTCCAGTTTATTAGATTACATGTGATGACTTAATGCTGTACAATGGACTTATGGGCTGGATCTGGGTTTTGTTATGGACAGCTGGGGAGGGGAGGTTGGGAAGACAGCTGAATGTGCAGATATGTGAGTGCACTGTGCTGTCAGCCCTGAACAGTCAGAGTGCCCTTGCTGCCTGAGAAGGTAAGAGCAGATTGAAGGTGGCAGGCAGTGATACACTGGGAATGGTCCCTGGGTCCCATCGTTGGTAGTTTCAGTCCTGACCCTTCTGCATCCAGTTGTGGTAAGCAGCAGCATTTCACTCCTTAGGCAGAGGGTTACTGCCTTGAAAACCACACTCTTCCTCCTCCAGGGAAATGGTGCTGCGTGAACTGGATAAAAATGCTGGAAAAAGCAGGCTTTGTGTATTACACTGGGCTGGCTTTGGTGGGATTGAGTTAACAGGCAGTAGAATACATGTATAAAACTAATGCTGACTGTTAAAGGGTTGTGGAAAATTCATCTGATGAAATTTTTTAGATTTTTTTAACGTGAAGTGACAAGTTCATTTGATGGATAAAGATGTGTAATAGGCATGGGTGAAATACTTAACCTTTCAACAACCATTTTTGTTCACAAAGTTAGCCAAAGCAAAATCAAATTATCAGCTTTGACCTGGCTGACTGACAGGTGCCTAATGTAACTGTAAGTATGGAGTTCTTCTTGTTTAGCTGGGTTTGTAGATAAGCTGCTGTCTCTCTTCACTGATCATTTTATTGATGACAAAAATCACGTTACCATGTGAGCCTCTGGAGAGCCACAAAACCAGAGCTTGCAAGGCCCTAAAGGACCCCTGTGTTCAGGCAGCCTGACTTTCAGGGCAGTGGAGACATTATCAATTTCTGGATTAATTCTTGTTCAACCTGCATCAAAAAAAGAGAGCATTTAAAAAAATCATCAGTGATGGAAAAAGTCAATGTTTTCTATGCCAATAACATACAGCAGGTAGTGGAATGATGAATAACAGAAAGAGATGATGATGTGGACAGGTTGGAAGTCCTGAAGTCAAAGTCATCCTGATGAGAAATGTGAATAACTCCATGGGCATGTCATGTGGACATGTGGCAACCCTGAAAAGAGGATCACAGCAGATATTAGCTCAACATAACATTTCAACATAGAGGAAAAGACCTGTCACAATTCCAGAGAATAAAGATTATGTGCTCTGCCTAGGAGTAGAGTTTATATCGTGTATTTGGCACTGGTACAATTGCTGCTGGAATAACCTGCTAATGTCTGTGTATCAAAGATGATGTTGACTGTTACCAGAGAAGAGCCATAAAAATCTATAGTGGACTGAGATAGGGTGTCAGTAAGAAAGTTCAGGTCAATGTTAGAACCAAGATTACAGTTCCCTCCCCTGCTACCTTTCTCCCCACCTAAAAAATAAACTGTAGCTCAATGCTGAGTTATTTCAGAGAAGTTATATGGCTTGAGTTAAGTAGCAGGTCTGCCTTTCTAGTTTGATGAGGTGTGAATCTGTTCAATAGAACCACAGAATACTTTGAGTTGGCAGTAACTTTTAAAGGTCATCTCGTCCAACATCCCTACAATGGGCAGGGATATCTTCAGCAGGGGAGGTTCAGAGAGGAGAGGAGAGTTGAAACACAACAGAGCTGTCATGTTAGCCAGGGTCACCTGTTCTTTCTACCTGGCTTTACTTTCTACCCTGGTTAGCTTGTGGCATAGTCCCTCCTGCAATGCAGTGACCTCCCCACCAATGCAGTTATTGCCACATTTAGCTGGGGAGGTGGATGCTGCCAGTGCTTACCTTGCCAGCAACCAGTGGCCTAGAGTTTCTGCCCACTCACAAGTTTGATTGCTTTTTTGGAGGTATCTCCTGTATGAAGTAATTTGTTCTTGAAATAATGCAATCTTGAAGATTCTCAGCATAAGTGACAATGTTCATAAATCCAAAAAATTTCTCTAGATGTATTACTCTTCAATAATAAATCATGGCAGCTAGGGGACTGCATTATTTATACCTGCCATGTCATATTTCTAGGCTGAAATACCAACATATGTATCTGATTTCTTTAGAGAAAAAAAGAATATACCCACCCACAATATAAAACTCCTTCAGACAGAATGAAAGATAACTTTTTTTTGAGCTTTCATCATTGTCATTCCATTGTATGTTAATTATAGGTGGTAAACTTGGCATGGTTTCATTAGCTGAGCACTTGCCATGTCACCAGGGCTTGATTTGATTTTTGTCTTCTCTTTCTAGCATAACTTCCAATGTTCCTTAAAATCCTATGAAGCATACAACCCGAAAAAGCGGTTAAAATTTTTCTCCTTTTTGCCCTTCCCTGAAAAATTAGTTTGAGATCTCTTATAGTATACTAAAATAAAATCAAACCTTGATCTGCTGAGTGCTTTGAAGAAAATCCTGTGTACTGAGTCATGCTGTGAAAATGTTCCTAATTCACTGATTTAAACATGGATTTCTAGAGACACCTCTGGATATCTAGTTTAAAAAATAGATACTATAATACTTTGTTAGCTGATATAACCAAGTTCAGATGTTAAAAAAGGAAAAACATGCCTTAGCAAAGTAGATTCAACAGTATTTTCCAAAAAATATAGTTTGGAAATAAGGTAAAAATACAAAAGGAAGTAAAAATGCTAGAAATATAAAGCAAGGTCTGGTTTTAGTTCATGTTGTGATTTTTCAGTCTGAGTGTGCAATGGCTCTTACCTAATGAGAAAAGGAGTAAATAATCAGTTCTTTCTAGCAATTAACTGATCTGCCTGCAGGATGATAATTAAAATGAGTCATGCATGTAAAAGGAAACTGAATCTTTCCCTTGACTCATTTTTCTTCCATTAATTTACTTTCAGAATGGCATGCTTTAAAATTCTGCCAGAAGTTGATATACAAGTGTATTCAGTCGTAAAAGTGCTGGGTGCTGCTTCAAAGCAATTCCATGTTTGAATCCCATGTAGTGCTGAAAAATTTGCCACCTGATTGATGTTGCCTGATCTTAGAGCCTGCAATGTTTGTAGAGTCAGTAGGAAGAACCAGAGATATCCAAGGGAATGGTGAGTCCTTGGGCAGGATTGGCCCAAGGATTCCCTTGAAGCTATGGGCTAATCCTGCCCAGGTTTGTCCATGGATTAGCCCATGGATGGTGTTGCTGCTCATCTCTCTGCAGGCTGGGGCAGTCACCTGTAGTCACCACCCCCAAGTGTCCTCACCACCAGGTCACAGAATTATCAGGAGGAGAGGAGTTGGAGGATTCTCCTGTCTTACTGAGGCTGACCCGCTCGAGAGTAAGAGAGCCAGGAGGACAGAGAAAATGCGTGAAGGAACCTGATTTTGTGAGGCTTTTAATTAGTGCCTGCAGTTACGAGTTGGGAATTACCATTTCTGATCCCTCTGCTCAGGAGCATGTCTGGTTTTAGGTAATTTCTTAAATATATGAAAAAATATATGAACCTTCAGAGAGTCTGGGGAATGTGAGGCATGACAGCCATCTCATGTTTAATCAGAAGATTTTTTTTTCCTGCGACTAGTGGTGAAGGCTGGTGCTTGGTTTCTGATACAGAAAAAAATGCATGTTAAAAGTGCCCATGTTTTGGCACCAGTGAAAAAAAGTCTCCAGCCCCACCAAGAGCTGAGTGCTGAGCTGTCAGTGCCGTGGGGCAGGCAGGCTGCTGCACCATTGTCTAATTAGATGTGCATTTCAGAAACCAGCTTCCTCCCAGTTCCACATGAGCCTCAGCAATTTGATGTTAACTTTGCACACTAAATTAGCAGCCGTGTTAGAAATTTCACTCACAGTATCACCAGAAGAGGGGAATTAAGTGTTATTTGCTAGAATATTTTGGAAGTATGTCATGTGATGCATTCCTTGTTTATCACTGCGATGCATTCTTCGTATTCAAGGCCTGACTATTTCCAGGGAGTTGAAAACCAATGGCTCCAGTAAAAAGCAATGGAAGATGTACTGCTTGCTCTACCTGACTGCTTTTTATTATAGATCAAAGGGAAAAAAACTTGGGATTTTTTTAACATGCTAGGATTAAAGGTCAAATTCAGCTATTCTCTAGCATATCTTTTGCTTTTGGTGCTTGGTTAAAAAGCATAAAAGCTTTTTGGAGCTGTGTTAATATATAGTTTTATAATATGTATATGGATTTTCCAAAAGATTTTCAGAAATTAATTTATTTTTAAGTTTTGCTTTCTAGAATTGGTGTTCCTCTCTTGAGAAAAGCCTCTGCTTTTTGCTAATTGAGAAAATGAGATTTTTCTAGTAGTGGAATTAACATTCCACTACTGTTTGACCAGGTGATTTTTTTCAGAGGTTTGGTGGGTTGTGGTTTTTTGAGTTTTTTGGGTGGGTTTTTTTTTTTGTTTGGTTGGGGTTTTTTTGTTTGTTTTTGGTTGGTTGGTTGGTTTTCTGTTTTTGTGGGTTTTTTTGTTAGGGATGATTGTAAAGATTTTAATTGAGAAAATTAGCTTAAGTTAGTTTCTTGGATCATAAATAATCACAAATAGAATTCAGACCACCAGGTTCCTAGTTATAATAAATGTAAGTCTTAAAAAAAATTACTTCTGTGTATAGTTGTTGTTGGCTGGTAGCTATTCTGTGTATTTTCAGATCAACGGAAATGAGCTGCAAGTGGGGTTTTTTAAAGTAACTGGCTTATACTTTCTGAACACTGTAAATGTTAATCCTTAAACACATGGAATCAAAGGGTTAACTTCTCTTAAGTGATTACTCATACTGGTTAAATATTTTGCCAATTAAGAGGCAGCAAATTTTATCTGACCTACTAGAGTGGGGTGGGATTGTTAAAGCTTAATAATTTATTAGCTGCATTTGATGTAAGGGGTTAATGTTTATTGACTGAACTCTTGGGTTTAACAGAATTTTTTAGTACAGAATTTACTGAAGTACAGTAGGATCTAATTTTATTTCATATTGTGTTAGAGAAGTGTTGTGGGGGTTTTGTTTGTTTGTTTGTTTGAAAAACATTGAAAATATTCTAAGTTACCATTGCAGGTAACTAAACATCTGTGGAGCTTTGCTTGCTGGAGATATAGATGACAGATGCACAAATACATATATCTTGGAAGTGTATTCATTTGAATTAAGGCCAGCTCATTTGTGGATGGGTTTAAAATTTGGACTAACTTCCAGACTGCATCAGAATTTTCCTGTAGTTACTGAAAACTGACCACTATAATGGGGAAATGAGATGGCCACATGAGGGCTAATTAAAAGTATAGGCCTCTCAGGTTTTATCTGCAACCCCTGTAAAAGGAGTTGGACATGGAGAGGAAAGCTAGAAAGAAGGGTCAGCTTAATTCCCTAACTCCCTTCCCGCCCCTTCCCACCTCTCCCTGTCTTCACTATCCTATTTTTTAAAAATTATTTTTAT
>VWYP01006260.1:4778-23891 GCA_013400435.1 Pycnonotus jocosus | reverse complement strand
TGGTTTTACTTGTATTCATTTTAGGCAACTGTTTTACACAGAAAAAATGCATATATAAAAGAATTAAATTGAATCACGAAAGAGAAGGTGTTAAAACTTAAATGAGACAGAAAAGGATAGATGAATCTATTCAGTAAGGGAAGAGTTAAGGCAATATCATAACAGTGTATGATATTTCCAAGGAAAATAAAAGCAGAAAACAGGAGAATATTAAAAGTCTAAAGATACAGAAGAAGCCACATAATAGAATGAAATTGAGGTTATAAATGAAAGAATAATTATCTTGACGGTAAGATACTTTGGACAGTGGCCCATATTCAAAGGAAGAGAGTTGTATAATTAAATTTTTTAGGTACAAGGAAGAGGTTGAAGAAAACATATGTTACTGCTTCTACAAGATTCAATATAAAGTTCTTGAAAAATGTTTAATAAAATAGATTCCAGAGCCCAAGGAATAAAATATTATATTAACTCAATTTATTTCTTATGTAAAGAGAAAATAATCATTAATATATCAAAATTATTTTATTATTGTATGAGAAAATTCTATCCCTAACTAATTTTTAGATAAAACATTACTGTTATGGAAAGTCCTTTAAGGAAATCACAGGCAGAAATGAAAACTTCAAAACCACAGTGTTATAGTTCCCCTTCTATTAGATATTTCTTTATTTGCAGTCATTGTCAAATGCTTGAACTGTGGATATTAAACCACAAAGCTACTTTTTCTCCTATGGACAAAAAGATAAAATTTCTCACCATGAACAGAAAAATGGGGAGAGGAGCCTTGCTACAGCCCCACTGAGCCCACAACACCCAGTCACATCAGATGAAGTCATATTGTGCCATGAGGAAAAGCCATTATTATTGCTCCTGAAGCACAAGGTCATTTGGAGCTATGTTTAAAAATTTACTATAGGCTCCATACTTTGGGGGAAAATATAAGAGCTTCCTCCTCTCCCCTGGTTTCCTGCTTTTGTTTGTACCTGTAAAGGGACTTCTTTTCGGGCCAAACCAAAACTCTTTCTGTATAAAGATTTTTGCAAAGCAAAAGCAATTGTAGAATCAAGACACCCATTGAAATTGCTGCATTATTTTCTTTTAATGTTTTAATTTAAAACATTGAGTAGCAAAATAAAGGGTGTTAGTGGCTCTTTCTCAAGTAAATTTCCAGTTATAAATTGGAAAAAATTGAAACCCACCAGACTTGAGACAATTAATAATTCTAAAGAAGGAAATGTAGCAGTAAATAGTAGAAATAATAATAGTAACAAAGTAATTTTCTTTAAAAATTTCAAAATGAAAGTAAGAAACACTAGGATTACTCCTTCATCTAAGCACAGGAAGTAGAGTACTTTTTATCAAACAGATAAAAAACAAGGCAGGGGGAGGCTGTTGATAGACGTCATTGAAACACATGCTTCCCTAACATGTTAGATTTTGGCAGAGACTGAGGAAATACTTTGTTTGATTTTCTTCTTAAGAAAGCTTGCAGGACATCTCTTTTCAGGAAACAACTTTGTCCAAGTAGTTTATGCTGCACATATAATTGAAATAGTTTTTATTTTAATTACCCTTTATATATCTCCTAAAAAGAAGCTCTGAAAGTGTCATTGAAACTTTGTTCATAATATTTTCTAATCCCTGGAAGAGACAAACCTGCAGGATAGCAAACATAACTGTATATGTAAATGTTTGCAGATAGAAAATAGGAGTTTAGAAGTGTGTAATTATTATATACATTGCATGTTGGAACTGGATGATCTTCAAGGTCCCTTCTAACCCAAATGTTCTATGATTCTATGTCTTTAAGGCAGCTCTGTAGGAGCTCTCCTTCTGTCCTAAAAAAAGCATGCTTATCATTCTGCTTCCCTCCTACTCCATGAAGAGAAAATATTTTTTCTCTGCATTTGAACAGTTTTTCTATTTTAGACTAGGAACCAGAATGTGGCAATACAGATTTATATTGCTCTTTCAGCTGAGCTGAAACAAGAGCTGTAAAAACTCAAGGATGGATTTCTTGTTTTATACAACAGCAGCTTGCCAAAATTTTCCTTACTCACATCACCATGGTTCTGATTCTTCATATCAACATGTTCCTTTCACACCCATTAATCACCCCCATCAGACATTTACCCCCTACAAGTACATTATTTCCATAAATTTATGATTCTTAAGTGAAGAGGCTTGTCCTCTCTTTCCTCTCTTCCATAGTTCTTAAAAAAGAACAGTCTTCCTCTTTTGTATTGAACAAGATTTCTTATCATTGATTCTGATTTTATCTAGTACCCAGAATGGAGTTGATTTTACTTGAAAGGCAGCAAATGCTCAAGTAGGTCTGGCAAAGACAGGAGAGCTGGTTTTGAATCAAGGTGCTTGTTAGCATAATCTGACATTTTAATCTGATCCTGAAAAATATCCACCAAAAAAAGGCAAGCTCCCATTAGTAGACCTGACAGAGCCAAAATTCCACACCCATGAATTAGCCTAGGAACATTGAACACACAAAGTTTTCAGTCCATACTTACTTCCGTTCCCCATGTCTTTCACATGCTTTTAAACCTTTTGCTAAAGGAACACCAATGGTTACTGATGATAAATCTACAGATTTGCAAGATGGCTTTGAACTACCTCAGGCAGAGGTTGCCCCAATGCCCCATCTCTGAGAACATTCAAGACCAGGTCAGACAGGTTCTGAGCAACCTGCTCCAGTTGAAGGTGTCCCTGCTTGCTGTAGGGAGGTTGGACTGGATGACCTTTAAAGCTCCCTTCCAACCCAAACTATTCTATGATTCTGTTTCAGGCAGGAAGGAGCTACAGCCTGGATCTGACAAACACAGGGTTTAGCAGCAGTCAGAAAGGTCACCCAATAAACAGTAAAAATTAATCCACATGACTCTTCCTGCTGCAGGCATGGGACTGCTACTGTCTCCCTAGCAACTGGCTTAAAAGTTAGCTAGAGGATCTTTACTGCAGCTTAGATGTGCCATAAGACTGTGAAAGTAAATTTCCTGAATATGAGTGCTAAAATTTTGCCCAGTGCTCCCAGTGAGATTCCAATTAGGATATTTAATTTAAACAATTTCATTTGATTCCTTACCTTCCTTTTGGTGCTCTCAAGAAGCAAAAACTTGCATTCAGGATGGAATCTAAATAGAGACATATTGCCATCTCCACAGCATGTAAAAAGCTTTGATATTTCCCCAAATCTCAGCAGCTTCACTAGAATGATCACTTTAAATCTAACCATCTTGCTTCAGGCCTGTTCTGTCTGTCAAAGGAAAATTAAAAGCTCCCTTCTAACATGAGCAGATTTCTCATTTATTCTTCTAAGTGTTCACTTAAGTGGGAGAAAATAAATTCTTGCCAGATACCAAATCATCTGATGAAGATTTGTTTTCTCTCTCTTCCATACCACACACCCTGGAATTTTTCAATGCAGTTAGTTGCACTCCTGCTAGCTCAAAGAGTGATATCTCATTGTGAAAGACTTGTACACATTACATGACATTGTTTTGATAACATTTATTCCCAGTAAGGATGAGAAACATACTCACTGGAGGTGCTATAAATTTATACAGAGAAGATCCCCTCAGTGCTAGAAACTTTGGTGTGTACATTCGGTCCTGAAGGGAGTCTTGTTCCCGTTCTTCCGTCCAGCCCATGTAGACTATCTGACAAAAAAATCAACAGTGTTGACAATTTCTCAGAGATTTTCTTGTGTTGCAAGTAGTTCACATGCATAAACTGTTGTTTGCCAAATTTAACACAGCTGCAAACCTTGAACCCCAGACACAACATGGTACATAGGCAGTTTTTATAAAAGATGCCTCTTAGGACAATGCAAAAACATGAGAAGAAATACTTACTGTACTAGCAACAACAAAAGATGTAAACCACATACTCCAGGGATGTTAAAGGTGTATTCTACATATTTCCTGTCAGATCATGTCAGTGAAATTCAATGCAAGTGGAGTGTAAGGAATCACCAGTTAGGAATCCTAAGTCAAGCAACTGCTACTACAGAGTAACATAGATCAGCCTCCACATGCAAGCTCACAGTTACACATTAAACAATATGATCTGACAAATTTCATTTCCAGTTAATGTTAAATAATTTTTTTTTTTTACTCTTTGAAAATCTACGTGTAGGAGTTTTGAACCTTTTTGCTTAGAAATAGGAGATCAGCAGGCTGTTTTCAGTCATTACTTTGAACAGACTTCGGCCAAGAAGTGACCAGAATCCTGTAGACTCTTATCACCACCAGCAGATCTTCTGACACAGATGTTTGAACTACAACTTGTTCCAACTCACTTTAGGATGTAATTTCCTACCCATCCTATTAAATTTGAGTAATTTAATATCAAATTCTTGAAGAGTAGAAGAACACGAGTCAACACTATGCCAGCTTCTGGAAAACCACTGAACAGGGAGTACACACGTCTTGGAATATTTGATTTATAACCATGCCATTAGTAATAAAACACAGTTTCCAGTGTGCACAGGTACACTACTGCTATGGAAAATAGTTCAACCCATATTTCATACAGTGCTGCTAATGGGATAGATCTATTTTTAAATGTCTCTGTGAAGCTGATTTCTACACTAACAAAGAAAGTATGGGACATTCTCTGTCTTAAATGTCAGTAAAAATCACGGAAATAATAAGAAATCAAGGAAAACGGTAATAATTATGTAAGGAAAAGGTAAAAAAGTCAACGAATTTGTAAGTGCACCAATGGTATGAATGTCCCTAAAATGAATGTTTTTACTGCATGTTTTATCCTCCCAGCTTTTGAATGCTGTGTACTTTTTGAAAAGAAATTTACACTAGCTTATTTCTTTACATTTGAGCAGAGAATTTTCAGCCACATTTCTTCATGGCTTTTTCAAAATCCCCTTGTATGAAATCAATACTACTAGTCTCTGTCACAGTTTATTGGATATTTTATGGTCTATGACAGGGAGAAGGTCCATTTTAGTCACACTACAGTGACACCTCAATACTTAATTATTTTGTCAATATCAAACACTAAAACTGTCAAATAGTCTCAGGTTCAATGAAGAACATGTGTTGAAGTATCTGCTCATTTAGTGACTACATAAGTTTATAAAAGTCAAAAAGAAAACAGATCCGTACCACAATATTCAACCATCAAAAAGAGTGCTAAACACTGTATTGTTTTGCAATAACTAAAAAGCCATGTTCTCTGAAATCTCATTCATTCCTGAATGAAGAATCATTCAGAAAGAAAAACAAAACAAAACAAAACAAAACAAAACAAAACAAAACAACAACAACAACAGCAACAAAAAAAAAAGCCCAAGCTAACAACTGACTGGTAAAGTAAGAGAAGTTTTAAATTATTTCCATTCAATGTTTATTAAAACTTCTATCATTTCTCCTGTTTCATATGCTATCCATAAATAAGATCCTCATCTCTCCTTACTTGATTTCAGTCTCTAGATCTCAGTGACGGAGGTGGGTTACACACAAGAGGTCTATAAGCATAAACAAATTGTGCTACTATGTGCAGATGTTTGGCACATTTTTTCTCTCTGTAACTGAAAGAAAACAAATGATCTCTAATTTCTAGGAATTGAGACATCTATGCTTCAAACTTAATTCAATTGAATTCATTTGGTTTCATCTTGATTTGTTTCATTTAAATTGGACACACAGTAAGATATCATCTTGCCTGATGATATTTAATATCACTGTAACACTGTATGTAATCCCCTTAGTGCTTTTCTCTTTCATATTTCTACATCTACTATTCATCACAATAACAGAATCCAGCCACTCACACTGTGCAGATGTATTGATACTTCACATTTGATTGACTCAATACTAAAGTAGCCATGAAATTTAGGGCAATTGCTCCATCAGATATTTCTCCTTTGCCTCTGTAGATCATGAGGAAAAATTAGACTGATTTTCCAGACAATCTGCTGTATCAAAAGTTTTATTAACAGAAAAGCATTTCTCCTTCAGACTCAATAATTACTATACGACATAGAGAGAAACTGTCAAGCAAAGGCTGTATGTATATAACTAGGAACATTTACAAATTTGTTTGAGTGCATGTGCATCCACATATGGATTAAAATAGCACAGGTGATATTCTGGAAAACAAGACAAAGCTAAACAAATACTTATCTAATTTTAATAGATAACTCTGAGAACTATGATAACTTATAAGTTTCTGAAGTGATCTCAGTTTGTCTAAACATACTAAATGTGTGAAATTAAATAGAATATTGCGATTTTTTAAAATATAATGAAGGTGAGAAACTGTTGAGAATTTTCACTTCTGAGGTAAAATAGATTATATTTTTGAAACATTTCTGTTACTGGGAAATGTTCTGAGTTCTAAAAAAGCTTTGACCTATAAAAACTTAGAGAAACTTATTTACTGGAAAGGGATTGTAACCTAAAAAATTAATAGTTCATACATATGCAGGAACTGAAATATTGCATGAATATGATATATGACTGAGAGTTTTGGACCATATCTCACTGTGGCTGCACATGTGGATTTGGCACATATGGCATTTCATGAGATCATGAAATTCCAGAAATTTCATTTCTCAAAATAAATGCTTAGCACAGACACACAATGAATGGATAGAAATGTAATCACAAATAGACAGTGCATAGCATGCTCCTTTATAAATTAAAAAAAATCTAGTTAGTTTTTAATCTTATCAAGTTTTTTTGAGTTCCTGTAAAACTGTTGATATCAACAAACATGGCACGGTGGTGAAAACAGATTTTATTTATGATTCACATTCCACTTGAAAGATAATTTTTGTAGTCCTGGTTTCTAACTTACCTCAAGCAGCTCATTCTTCAAAATCAAATGGTGACACAAATTAGTTAACTTAGTGGCTGCTGGTTCAGTAACAAAGGTTCAATAAGTCATTATGGTTTATGAGTTGAATCATGGAAAGTTTAAAAAAATCTTTATTGAAATGATAAATGAAACAGGATAATTTCTTCAGTCAAAAATCCATAATCTTGTAATTTAATATGTTCTTAAATCACACAGACATCCTAATCAAGCAAGACAAATTGCCATATTTTATATCAGTCCAATATACTGCTAAAAATTGCTTAAATAGCCTTGACTATCAGAGAGACTTTTTCAGAGTTTCTACACAGATTTCATTACATTTTAGGAAGAATAGTAAGAAAAAAAAACCAAGAAAATTTCCCAAAAATGAAATATATACGTGACATCATGAAAGTGAGGCAATTCAAAGATCAGAACAGATGCACTGACAGCTTTTTATCTTGCAAGTCTGATACTCATACTTACATTATGTGAAACTGTGCTGTAGGGCAACAGGATGAACATGGAATCAGAAGACAGATAAATATGTCAGACAACACATACGGAAAGCAATGAGGGATGAGAAACTCAGATAATGCTCTCTACCCTGATTTGAGTATAATTTTCTCTGTATTTTTAAAAATAAATTTTTGCATAGTCTAAAAAATTCATTATAGTCAATTGTTAGCAGAAAAGAAACAAACAAATACAGTGGAAATATGGGGGAAAAGGGAAAAAAAGGGTGGTCATAATGCAATCATAGGCAAAACCAATTCTGCTTAGGAATTGGCTTAAGAAAAGGCTTGGGATTTTCATGTTAAGTAAAAAATAATTTTTGAAAGTCAACAGAAGAAATAATCATATAGAATTTTGAATGGATGCTAGAAAAGTTTTGCCCTATTGTAAATGTGGTTCAAATGTCTCCTATCCTATTTTTCAGGTTTGTGGAAAGTCTGCTAATCTTTCCATAGTCTTTTTTTTAATTCCTATGAATTATTTTTAATCTTCCTCATTAAAGAAAAGTCCATTAAAACTTCAGAGCTATCGCCAACAGCTCTAAAGATTGCCTTCATATTTTTGAATCATTTAACTACAAATAGATTCAATCTAAGATTGTATATGTATTGTATCTCACAGCTTAATTTTCTTCTGTGTAAGAACTCACATTGTCATCTTGCTACCAGACCAAAGTTGAGTATAGGTTTTCCATTTGTCTTTGTCTTGTTCTATTTTCAAAATCACCACACAAGAATTGAGGAAACATTATCAAGTCTTAAAGTAAATATGGTCAGAGAAAACAGAAAATATTTCTTAATTATGAGAGATGATTTTTCACTTAAAATCTAGATAAATGTAAACTGGTTTCAAAGACTGAAAACAGAGCATATTTGCTTTCTTAGCAAACAACATCAGAATCAGAGCAAAGACAGATGTTTACAGTAACAAAACTTGCCTGGACCTCCATAGAGATCTGTCCAAAATTAACAGGGCTGTTTGAAAAACCTGCAATCCAACAGAATCCCACGAGAAAACTTTGCACATTCCCAACGAATTGTACCAGATCTTGCTAGAAATCAGGACTATATAGACTGCTTCATGCCTTCACTCCCTCCACAGGTTTGAAAAATGATGGCTACATGTGGATTCAGGATAGTTTTCCAAACAAGTAAAGAGCTAGGTGTTGCTTTTCCAGGTTTCTTCTTCTTGTTAAAATCTACCAATCCAGAGAAACATTTTGTCTCACCCATTTGGTTTTTCATCCAGTGCTGCATGCTAATAGACCCAGCTTATTTCAAAGCACTCATTTTACTTATTTAAGACTTCTAAGTAGTTGTTTATTGAAATAAATTCTTCTAACGACAAAGTGAATTTGAATCTTAATTGGGCAACTGTGTGCCTTTGTCAAAATGTCAACATTAGAATTTGGGATTTTTTGACTCTCTTAAATTATTCAAGCCAATGCACAATTACATGTATTTAAAATTCATTAAAATTTGAATTTGTTCATTTTAATAGAGGTGATTAGCATTTAGAAAGGACAGACTTTTTCCAAGAAAAACCTTATGCAGCTGTTATTACGAAGATGGATTTGGATGCAAACTGCTGTATTAGATAGCAATCTGCACTAATTTTGGGAGTGTGTGTGAAATTATGAGTAGGAATCAGAACAAAAAAAACCCTCACACTAGTCCTGTCTTCCAGGATATCGACCGAGTAACTAAAAAAGATAAAAAAATGAAGTAGAGTATCTAGCCAGCACGTGGAAAATCCCCTGAAATGCACAAAGGATGTGTGTATTTTATACAGTATTAGGCATTTTCCTGCTAAATAGGTATGGTAGCTGGATGATGAAAAAAATATCGTATTATCTAAAGTAATCTGCCCTCCTCACTTGACTGAGCCTTCTTCTTCTTGTAGACTTCTCTTATTTACTCACCACATAACCCACCTTCCAAGCAATTTAGCACAACCCTGAGCAGGCTCATTTGATTACCAGGTTTACCACTGAGGACACTCAGACCTGATGACATCAGAGGCATTTTACAGCTGACCTGAGAGGCTTCAGATCTCTGATGCTCTCAACAGAGCAGCTCTCAGCAAACACTTTGAAAATGTGCAGGTCTCACATATTTCCTGACTAAAAAAATTACTGTATATCACACTATCATCATTCTCCCCTGCTTTTAATGCTGTGTAACTGCAACCAGTAGAGTTCTCCTTTATTTTCTGGAAAAAAAAAAAAAAAAGAAATCTTTGATATATGGTCATATTTGAATTCCTACCTGTTCATTTTTCACCTACTGAATTTAGGAATAGGCCCAAAAAGGGTGCAAATTTTAATCCAGGATGAAATTTCTGGGGATTTTGTGAGTTTAAAATAGATAACAGTGCAATACAGCAAGCTCAGCACTTGGGTGACAAGAAAGCAAACATCATTTATTTTAAAGCCTAGTAGCTTGACTAGGTTTAGGATTTATCTTTTGATTAATGGCATTTTTTCCTCTCCTAAATGTACACAGCATGTATTTTTCATGCCCTAAAATAAAAATGGGTCAAATAAAATTATTTCAAATAATCAAGCTGGAGGGCATGACCTCTCCATTTTGATGAATCACATATCATAATTCATCTTGTTCACCTCAGGGTAGACTACTGAAAGATGCTGAATGAAGAAAAAGATCAGAATAGCTGAAACACACCAGAAAGTGTCTTTCAGATTTTTGATGGTGCCACTGAGCAAACAACTGACATATTCATCTTTCTTAAGTACCAGGGGGAGCGAAATATTTATACAAACATTTAATAACATTTTTAGCTTGTCCCAGGAGGACCTTCCAATCAGATTTCAATGACTGGTTACACATAATTTTTTAAATTTTCTTTTTCTGTTTCTCTGAAAAAGACTGGTAAGCAGAACTCAGACAGAACTGGTGCAATTTAGGATCTGTGGCTGTGATGTCTGTAAGATCATACTGCTCACGTAGCTGCCTTGCTCACATCCTGAGCTGACTGAACTCACTCCAGAGGAGGACCCCAAATGACTGAGCATACAGAAAATACAGATAATGGGGAATAGGTTGTTTGAAATGAATTTTAGTAGTAAGTGTTTTGAGTTTGCATAACATCGGAATTACATTTCCATAGAATCAGATGTTTACACTTCAAAGTGCTCATAAAGCCAGAATAAACCTGGAAATAATCAATGTATACTTAAAGTTGTCTTTAAAGTCTCTGGTGTGGCTGTTTGCACAGAGAAATAAACACACCTGAGAGAAATCCCTTTTTTGCTATCAATGACTTCACAAGATCTGGCTTAGACATATTTTTATGCCTTTGTGAGAACAAAGCTTGAAAATTAGTTGTTCACAAATATATGTTAGTATACAAAAAGCCTTTTTAGACTTAAAGTATTTGATTTAAATACTGCATGAATTCAACATCATTATTCAATAGAATAAAGCAATTCAGGGGTACTTGTTTTAATTTTCATTCTCAATAATTTAAATGGCAACTGATGAAAATAGCTATCAACGCTTGCAAAATTTCTTTGACTATTTCTACTGAGGAACAATTCTTTTCAGTCCTATCTGATTACCAAAATAAAAAGACTTCTGCAAGCTGAAACTGTCCTTAAAACTTTCTCAGTGCTCCCAGGGAACATAATTACTACTCATAAATTCACAGAATAATAAAAATAAATAAAATCTCCAAAAATTGAAATGTTTTAGACCAACATTACATTGCCTTTCACAAATACAATAATTCTTTCAAGCACTCAACACATGTAACCAAAATAAGAAAAAAGACAACAAGAAGTGAAATTTTATTTTCAAAAGTACAATCAGATTTCTGCATAAACCCACTGGTTTTCAGGTTTCATAATCCATGCTCAGTAAACGAAATATTTTGAAAACGGAGGGTGTGACTGAAGAAGTAGACAAAGGTTGCATTTTTTTTTTTTCCCCTTACCAGGAACATGACTTTGCTGTGAGAAAGAAGGTCTAGGAAAGGTCAACTGGTGGTTAGGTGAATTTTTTTTGTAATGAAAGAACAATTTATGCAGCTTCAGGGAAAGTTGTTAACTTCTAAGAACTCACAGCACCAAGGGAGCACTATTACAACAAACCAAACCATTACCTGAACCCAGATTTTACATTAACAGAAATGCAGATAATTAAACAGTTATTAGAGTCAATTAAAAACTAACAATATTATAGACTCCTTCAATGCTTAATGGCTGCTGCAATCAGAAACACGATGGCAAGCGATGCATGGCACGGTTGGGTACGGTGTAGTCAATTCATATAACTGTTAATGGGAACAGCTGTCTCTTTTAAGTAAAGTTAGTAGTTGAATTTTCTCATTTAACTTCCTGGTCATTTTATCTCCAGCAATCAGTGTATAGAAGCAAAGTTCAGTGAGAGAAAGGAAATAACAAAGAAGCCTTTCTAGTGGAGAATTAGTCAGAAAAAACAGAACGCCACACAGCTCTCCTGTTGCGGTGTATAATCATGGATTTATAAATGGTTCTTCCCTTTCCCCTGACGCCCCCTATCCCACCCCCTGGTGGTATCACCCTGTCTTGTCAATCACCCTGGTTGATCCTCTCCTATTTGGCAAGGTGTCCAGGTGCCACCCTTCCCATTGTGGTGTAAAGTGCCCCTGGCCTTGACCACGCCCCTCCACCTTCCCATTGGATCCAGACCCCCCTGGTTCGGGTTTCACCTGAAGTGACATAAAGAGGTCCAGAATTCATTCTGCTTCATTCTGCCTTCCATCCCCATGGAATAAACATCTTCCCAAACCACAGCAGAATCCGCTCTTCATTTACCAAGCCTCAGACCACGTGGCGGTTAGAGATTAAACCCCACGAATTTCCAAGTGGAGCAGGGCTGAGAAGCTTCTGCTAGCCGGAGCAGAAAAGCCCTCGGCTCTACACTCTCCTACAGAACATGGAAACTTACAGATGAGAAATTTTGCTGCATCTGCACAGCATCTTTGGAGAATCAATGTTACCATCGCCAGTTACTAACAGGGAAAAAAAAGCCCAATAGGTGGCATAAAATTTTAATCAAATCAATAAAGAATACTCCCTAAGGTAATTTTGTATCTTATTAGCTATAGCAAATAATCTTTTGTCTAATGATTTCATGGTTTTCAAGATCATTAAGCAATAGGTCTAATTAAGCTTAATTTCTAAATAGAAAATGATAATAATTCTTCTTTATTTATGAAAAATGAACAATGCAGTAAAACTTCAGTTCAAATTATATCATGTAATAAGAAACTGTAAATTAATCCATAAATTTAACATATATAGATAACAGAAATAATTTTTTTTAACAGAAAAATCAGACAGTGTTTATACACTTCTCTTCCTTTAACTGAAAATGTATTTCAAATACATCTGTAAAAGAAATGAGGACTACTTTTGAAAAAATAACAGTTGAACAGATAAAACCTGTATTTAAACAAACTGGTCCCAAAGATCTTCCACTAATAGAGATAATGCTATGGACCACTGCTTTTCTCTTTCACCTGCCTTCAGAATTTGAACTTTCAGTCACAAAAGTCTGAAAAATAAGGTATTTTTACAAAAACAAATAAATACTCTGCAGTGGAAACCCAGAGCAGATACTTTGATAGATCTGGCAAAAGAGATTTACTCACTCTGTTTTGTACCACTACAGCAAAGAAATTAAGTAGCAAAGCACCACTGATGCCTTTTAGTATTTTTGAAATACTCAATTACTTCACTTGGTGAGAGATGTTATAAAATCCCCACTCTTAAGGATAGTCACAATCTGGTGGGGGAAAGTCCCGAACAATCTGATTTATGTAGGCTATTCTCTGAGCAAGATTCTGACCAGATGACCTACTAAAATTCATCCAATATAAATTATTCTGTGGGGTTTTGATCTCAAAGCAGCCATATCTGCCCTGGCACTTGTTTTAGAAAAGTCTTGACTTACTGCTCTTAGAAAAACAGCTTCAGCAACATTTTTACTATAGCTTTACATTATTTTATTATTATATACAAACTATATGTGGTAGTTCATGTTTCATAATCCATCTCTGGCTGTCTAGGATTTTATAAACGTCCCCATTTTTCATCTACCCTAATTTTCAGAGGGGCAGTGGATCAAGCTTCTCACTGGAGATTTCATCCTTAAAATACACTTAAAATACACTAAAGGAATTTTTAGTACAGATTGCTTGCAGGTAAAGTACCCTTGAGATTGAAGACATTGCTCACAAGCAGCAATGAAAGATGTATCCTATCACCCCTTCTCAGTTGTAAACAGGGGCAGAAAAGGTTATGATTTGTGAAGGACCCTAATATCCTACAGAGATTGAGGAGGAAGGGAAAAAGGAGCTGAGAAGTCAGACGAGACAAGAATAAAGTTGCTAGTAAAGGACCAAAGTAATGATATATAACTTGCATTCTTATACATTCCTAAAGTAAATAAAATTATTTTTGGATTATGAAGGAAAAGGAAAAATCAAGCTACTCCAGAATGACTGTAAGCATTGGTTTTCAAACAGTGGTATTAAAATATAAATGTGTTGAGAAACAGAACCAGAATGCAGTCCCATTTTGAAAAACAAGGCAAGGTAGAGGAAAACTACTGCTAAAATGCCTCTTTCAGAAGCTAAAAAAAAAATGTTAGGGGATGATTAGATGAACAACATGATATTCAGCATTTTCTACATGGTATTATTTTCATGCTTCTCGCCATACCTTATTTATTAACAAGATGGGTTTTTGTTTCTTTATAATATAGACAGTTTTAATTTTCCTGGTGTTTAGATTGAACCTAGGCTATCTTGAGGATTCTATAGCTGGCCATATGCCAATAGCCTGTGGCAGGAAATTAGCAGTTCACAACATTTACTGAATTTATGTTGCACTTACTTTTTGACAGTGGGGTGATGCCTGTCAGTAGTTCATTTGTCTCTAGCATCTCAGCATTTCCATGAATTTTGCAGTTTCATTGGAAAAGCTCAGTCTTTAAAAAGTGTCCAGTGAGACTCATTTTGCAGTATCAGAGCTTTCTTCCACTCATGCTTTTTTTCTTTTTTTTTTAACACAAAGGGTCCCACTAACTATGGGTTGAGGGATGCAACCCATAAAATTAAGATTTCTGTCCTGAATGAAGCCTAAATTTCAGTGTAAGATGTTGAGGCTTTTTGTCCACAGAGCTCTATGGAGGGACAAGCAAGCTCCTTCACCCACAGAAAGGTAACAAAAAAGCCTCCTCTGAGGGTGCCATCTGTCTGATTGAAGTAGAGATCCTGGTGAAATAATTCAAGGCCCTGTGAAGTGCAAGCAGTGACCTTCAGGAACATTATTTAACAACTGATGGATGTAAACTCATAATTAATACTTAGCCGGAAGTCACCCTTCTCACACACAGCATCTTTTCTTTCAAGCTTTTTTTGCAGTCTCAGAGGTCTGGATGCTATTTGCATAACAGGATCAGATCCTCTTCTTCCCCACTGTCTGGGCTTGGTTTGGAACAGCAGCCTACTTCAGCAGGAGGGGAAGGAGAGGCGGCTGCATTATTCCACCTACTGCCATCAGGGCAGGCGCGTGGGAGCAATAGGTTGGAGTGATGAGTGGCTATTGCTTCTGCTAAGCAAGTACTGCAAACAGTAGGCTGTTAAACCAATAATGGGAAGCAGCAGGACTTCTGGATGTATATTTGCAGAAAGCAGCTAGAAACTGTACACTGCTGCATCTTGATCCTGCTGGACTTTGTGGGTACTCTTGAGCTGGCTCTGGTGACTCTGGCTACTCAGCACTCACACACTACCAGAGCCATCAAGGTGGAGACCTGCTGTAGAGCACAAAACCCAGGCACAGAATCACCTACCTATTAACACCTCCTCAGACCTCCAGACCTGCACATTCTACATGAGTAGACTCGTTTGGTTGGTTGGTTGTCTTTTTTTTTTTTTTTTTCCAACCCAGCATTGCTGAGAGATATTCCAACAAGGAAAGTAGTTCTTATTAAATAATTAATTAATTAACTTTGTCAGTTGTCAGCTCCTGAATATAGTTTTTTGACCTGACACTGTTAAATCTCTGTTTGCTGTGTCAAAAAATATGACGGACTTACTAAGTTTTGCTTCCAAAAATACTAAGATTGAAAGCAAACATTTTCTAATATGCTAAACATATAACAGATATTACTCACTGAACAATACCTCCTTACCAGGATATATAACTCTTTGAAAAGACAAATAAGTGTTTTAATACTATGTATTTCTAGGGGATGTTTCTGCATTTGCAATTAGCTACATTTTAAAAAAAAATTTACAGTTTTCCTTCACACATTTTTCAGTGATTAATATTTCTCAGTGTTACTTTTTCTTTCTTCATTTGCAAATAACTCATAAATTGTTAATGGCTTTGTACTATTTTATACATCATATTTTATACTATTTTATGCTATTTTCTGAAATTCAGGTAGCAACTCTGTCACTGGTCCCATGGACTATTATTGTGATCAGAGAGAAAAGCCAAATGACCACCTGCAGTCCAGAGAGTTCAGTTTAAGCACTGTTCTCAGGAAGTTCCAGAAAATAAATACTTTTCCTATCAGTAATGATGTTTTCAAGAACCAATAATCTGCACAAATGTAAAATAAGTAATGGGAAAAATGAAATGTTATTCACTTCTCCTCTTGAAGTAAACAGTAATTAAATATACTTTATTTATGCCTTTTTGAGTCCCATGTGCTCCTCCAATAGAAAATCTATAAAGTATATGCTTCATTGTTTCCAATTAATTTCTTTAGATGATATAATCCCTCAAGGAATAATGTGTGTATAGGCTTACTGAACACCTTCCTTCTAGTAGACCAAAATTAATGTTATTCCTGGGAACTTTTACACTCACTTGATGCAATAAAAGAGACATTACAATAAAGCATTACAACCTTTATATTTCTACAGCCTCCAGTGAAAATTACAATCTGACCAGATACAACAAATTCATATCTGGTAAGTTACAGATATGAACAATTCCTTATTTAAGGTGAGGCTACAGGAAAGAAAAAGTTTCCCCTGTACTTAATCTTTCTAAGTATAACTGGGAGGGGAAAAAAGGGCGAGGGGGAAAGGAAAAAGAAAAGAAAGACCTATTCATTTTGTGGATATCACAGAATATGCTGAGTTGGAAAGGACCCACCAGGATCATCAGGTCCAACTCCTGGCCCTGCACAGAACACCCCTAAGAATAGCATCATGAGCCTGACAGCATTGTCCAAGTGCTTCTTGAACTCACACAGGCTCAAGATGGTGACTCTGTTTCCCACTTTTTCTTATTTTCTCTCTTTGTTACCACTTTTCAGGAACTTCCACAGGACCTATGCATCATTTAGGAACCCATTTCCAAGCAACAATGCTCAAAGTTGCTTCCTGCCCTCCTGCTTTGTTGGCCTGTTTGAATAGTAGCTAACCCATCCAAAGAAAAAGATACAGGAAAAAGCTGGAAAATATTCATTCTAATAGAATAAAAGGCCCTTTCTTGGTTCCATGTTTGCTACTTGTTTCCAGTCTTAGACATCATAAATATCCAACTCTTGCAGAAAATCGGTCTTTTAAATTGCAGGCATCCCTTCCACTGTCCTATTTATGTTACATATTCCATTTCTTGGGTAAATGGCAATATAAAAGATTGAATTATATTTAGCCAGTTAAAGTGGGATTTAGTCATGTCATGCTTATAAATAGAAGCCGGGGTAAAATGATGCAATAAAGGCAATGCTTTTATTATTCAAATGATTGTTATTTAAACTCAATGGTTTCTCACTGACTGATCTCATCATAGATACAGAATTATGCTTCTGGGGAGAACAAGTATTTGTTCATGTCACACTGTTATGACAAAACAGGAAGAATTATTCATTTGATTACATCTGCTAGGGCATTCTGATTCAGAACATCTCAGGATCAAGTTTTAGTCAGATGTTAAGATCACCCTGTTGAAAGGTAGCAGCTGAAGGGAAAGCCCTTATTTTTATAACCTAGAAATTACAGCACTCATAAAGTCAGTGTGTCAGACTTGTATCTTTCATCTTCTAACCTAACCACCAACCTAAAAGTTGAGGTATCTGGCTCCTGTTGAAGTTATGGCACTATACAGAAAGACACACAAGACCTGCAGAATCAGAAAGAGCCCGAATTCACACCCAAGGGTGTACAAACAAGGTGAAGGATCTGGCAAGAGCACCTTAGTCTCAAAAGCCGTAGATCAGGCTGTCCACTTACCAGTTAAATACATTTAAGGCATAGCTGTCACCCCAAAATAGGCATAAATATGTAATTTTAATACACATGCATTTATTTATTATATATTTATCTGCTTATTCGTTTAGAGCACTAATTTACAATAACTAGTAACTCTTCTTCCCACACCCAAAAGTAAGTAACAATTTTTTTATCTACTTATCAATTTCTTGTGTAGCTGTGGGACATGTCTGTTGCTTTCACTCACTTTAAAAGGTGTACAATGGAGCAAGGCATTTAGAACCCCCTCATTCATCTGTCCTATTTAAACCTTTAGTGGAGATACAGTACATTCACCCCTGTATTGACTAAAGTATGAACACACAGCCAACACAGATCTGGTCATTGTATTCGGTCAGGAAAAACTACCCTTACTGAAGGGAATTTTCAGGGAGAGATATTAGGATTGCAGATGGGGGAAAACTAATGAGTTAGTACTAGAAAAAAATACAAGAAAATAAATGAGAAAAATATGTAAATGAGGATGAAATTCTACTAGAGGCAAAATTGAATTTGCTGGACATGCATAACTTATTTGATGCACAGCTTGAGACTTATATTTTGAGATTTAAATAAGAACTTGATCTAATCACTCTTTTGTATGATCTAAATTTCCAGCAGGTGTCCAAATTACTTCCATCCTCTCACGAGCTATAAGGTATGCAGCCCTAGGACAGAAGCATTGCTATCCAATAACTGCATCAAGTGACTCACAACATGAATGTTATCCAGCTCATCAGGTGATCAACTAGCTTCAGGAAGCTGTCTGACCTTCCTCTCAAAAGTCAACATGGTTTCCTCAGCCTAAAATCTTTAACAATCTACTATGTGTATTGCCCTTCTAAAAATTTTTATGCCCAGAACTTCAAAAGCTATTCTAGATAACAATGTTAAAAGGAAGAAAAATCTTTTATTGGCCACAGGAAGCATGGTTTTTATAACAGACTGCCTCAGAAGCATCTAAAACACTTATGGAACCTGCTCAGGGAAAAACATTTCATGTCAACCACAGAAATTTTCAATATAGATAGATATATATAGATATATCTCTATATAGAGAGAGATATGCAGTTTATTTTACAGAAAACTCAATAAAGTATCAATAAGCAACATAAGCCTTTCAAGGGCATATGTTATGCAGCAATAATCCATGCTGAGTGCCATAGATGGCTGACAATGAAAGGGAATTAGCCCAACACAATTTACACCCTATTGTGCACTTCTGCTTAATTTAACAGCAAGAATGCAGCTTCCCCTGTGTGTTTCTATAATCATTTAACAATAGAAGCTTCATTCCAGAGATTTGCCTTCAAAATAAGCCTGATCAAATCCTTACTGTGACAGCAGATGGTGACAGAGCAGATGTATCATTGGACCAGAAAGTTCAGTAACTGTCAGTCAAGAGCTGCAGGATGGCTACTCTGAGGTACCACAGAAAAGAATATTGGAAAATAATTAATTCAACAGTCATGCAAAATT
>VWYP01006246.1:0-12754 GCA_013400435.1 Pycnonotus jocosus | reverse complement strand
GGCTGGCTCTCTAGATCCAGGGCTTCATACCTATTCTGAAGCAGCACCTGGCTGGGGGAGGGGATGGGGAGGAGTTTTTGTCATTACCTTTCCAAGCAGGCACCCATTTCCCTTCCCCTTCATCTACCTGGTGCCCTTCTATTGCCTGAGAGTTTTGTTTGCTGATTGCCCCCAGGCAGCTTATATATGCAAGCTTGTGGAAGGGATACCCAAAAATCACCTAGTTCAACCTCAAGGCAGGGCTCAAGGCAGGACTGAATCAAATTTGATATCTCCTAGGACTAAAATTTCACATCTTCTTTCAGCCTCTGCTTTAGTGTTTGATCAACCTCATTGTTATTACTGTTAATTAGCATTACTTCTAACATCTAATCAGATTTTTTTTTTCCTGCTGTGACTGTGCTTCCCACCCTTTCAATGTACATCTCCAAGAGGTGCCTCACTCTTTTCTACTCTATATCGTCCCATTGGGTAGTTCCAGGTGCCCTTTAGACTTCTCCTCTCCAAGCTAAAAGCCTCGCTTCTTTCAGCTCTTCTTCCTACAGCAGAGAGTCCTGCTTCTTAAACAGCTTCATGGCATTTGTTTGTCCTTGCTCCAGTAAGTCAATAAACTCAGGCTGGAGAGTGGACAAATGTGCAGAGCACTCCAGATATGCCTTCATCCATGACAAACAGAGAGACAATCTGGTAACAGTTTTGCTAAGGCAACCAATATGGACCATATTGGTATTGTCTGGAGAATAATTTGCACAACAAATGTGTGTCACATATGTGCTCTTTGTGTCACAAAGGAGCTAAAATAAAAATGCAGACTGATGTTTATAAAATTTCCTATTGTGTAGTGGAGAAAGTGGCTGAAGTGGCTCCCACTTTGGCTGTCACTTGTTAGGCACAAGGGGTGGAGTCAAAGTACATCCATTAAAAGAATTTTGACATCCACACTCTTTATACAAGAAAGACTGCTGCCATGGTGTTATTCTAAACTGTGTTTCTGACTAGGTAATCAAACTTTGCCACAGCAGAATAAATGATATTTCTCTTCTCAACATCTTTTTGTAATCACCACTGGTTAATGTACAATTTCAATGTTTTGGGTAGAATGTGGCTGTCCACGTTGGGTAAAATGAAAGGAAACAGGAATAAAATGCCTAATGTTTTAGTGTCTGAAGAAGGCAGCTCAGTCTCATCAGGGTTTTTACTTCAGTATATCTGCATCCCATATTCCTCTCCTAAAGAGCAAAAAAAAACCAAAACAACAACAACAACAAAAAAAAAAACCCAACAAAAAAACCCCAAAAACCTCCAGTCTGTAAAGAACTTCTTCCAAGTGGAGCATTCCATGGCTGTTTTTGCGAAGAGATTCAGATTATCTTAGAAAGTTTCCAATCTACTTTCAATTAGTTTGCTTTGTCTTTTCTTTTCTTTTCTTTTCTTTTCTTTTCTTTTCTTTTCTTTTCTTTTCTCTTTAAATGGTTTTCACCATAGTGACTGCAAGATTTTTGCAAATTCCTTCAAACTCTGTACTAAACATGATGTTGTCCTATTTCAGTCCAACCCTGCCTCGTGCACATTGGACAAAAAATATCTGTTCATTAAAATCTTGCTTATGAATCACAAAATCTTGAGATATTTTGTTTTGAAAGATACATGCATCTTTACACCAGAAAATATAAGGAAAAAAAATACTTCACCTAATTTGAAATGAATTAGTGTTGGCAGACTTCTATGTATTGTGTTAACTTAAGAGTACTCAGTGCTAAAATGTAGTGCTTTGAAACTTATAATAAATTAATAATGTAGCAGAGGCTGAAGACATCAAAGTAGAGCAAAAAAATATTGCCAGCTCTTAAATTTAGTATTGTAAAAAGAATTTAATTCTTCAGCAAGTTGACAGTAAAAATAGACAAACCCAGTATTTTAGGACATTGAGCCAAAGACTGAGAAAGCCTCCAAATGTCTTGCTTTAAGCTGTAAATTATTGTTACTTGATTTTGAGGAGTGAAAAATGGTAAATTTCTTGAGACCCTTAGGATGTGGAAGCTGTACACTGCTCTTATTTTGAATGACAGTATGGCCAAACTCTTCAGCCAGAAACATGTTTGTGTAATTTTTATTTTTTCAGTTGTCTTTTATGTATGATATAAAGTTGCTATTAATTTAAAAACTGTCACTCACAGAATGTGGGAAAGGAAGGCCAACTGAGACAAGCACTCAACAACAGCTGAAATTGGTATCCTGAGACAGGTGATAATTTGGTACAGCTAATTATCATTTTTCCCATATGAAATAATGTCAGAAACATAATAAATTGTTTTTGCTTTGATAAGGCACATTTTAAAACCTGCAGCTGATGGTGACTTTGTCATATAACTGTTGCTTGTTTAAAAGAAAGAAAAGAACCAAACAAGAAATGCCAAAGACAGTGACTCTGAGCATTTCCTTAGTAATGATTCATTCTTGACCTAGCCCTGACCTTGTCACTAATATTTAAAAGTAGTCTCATGTATTAGTGGTAAATATCTGAGTTTGCTAATCTGTCTGAACTTGAACAGCTTGTTCTTATTTGAAGGGAACAGCAGGTATATCCACTGTCTTTGACAGCTCCTCCATGTGTGTTGGGTCTAATCGTATCTGATTTTATATGACTGCATTTAATCTGCTTCTGTGTGTTGTTGCTGATCACCCCCATCACCCCATCCATCCCTCAGGATATCTAGTGTCATGTAAATATATTTTCTGGACAATCAGGCTTCAGAGTGAGAGAATGGCTCAGCCCTTGCCACATTATTACTGTGGATGCTGGAACATGACTCCTTCACTCTTCTCTAGCAGGGTGCTCAGTTCCATATGACTTCAGGACCATCATTATTTTTCCACTTTTTACTGACTGGAGGGGTGTGATGATTTTGCATTCTAAAGTTAGTGGGTGGCAGATGGAGAGATACCACTCTTACAAACACCTAAGGAAATAATGCTGAAAAGTAGTAGCTTTATGACTGAGAATTACAGACTTCACTTCTTCATCTCTTTCTTCTCTACTACATATAGAATGCTTAGAAACCTGCTCCAAACATTCTGGATCATCTGTTCAACTCTTCTGACTTAAATGTGGACATCATTTGGCTAGAAATATTCACCTGTGCAAAATTGTATGTTATTTTTTTTAAATAGGATCAAGCCTCAAAACTTCATATAATTCATGCAATCCTTAAGTCCACTGAGTTTGTTTTACTTTCTGAAATTCATGTTATTATTTCCTTAAAAACTGTAGGCCAATTGACTTGCTTTTCTCCATTTAAATATCTACCTACTTGGCTAAAAATCAGTGTGTATGAATGATCACTTTAGACTTCTGTGTCTTTGAGTTGTGCTATTTCAAGGCTTTATATTACTTGAAAGCAGTATCCTTTTATAATAATTATTCATATAATTCTATAGGAGGGAACAGTTCTGTAACTTATCACTGTGAAGGGAAAAAAGCCCAAACCAAAACAGTTTTTTGTTTCTGGCTTAACATCCCTAAGTATCTGGGGTTATGTTATATTATGAGTAGCATGCTCACTTGTGTACAAAAATTAATTTAATCCATTCTTGTCACTATTATGATAAACTTCATATGGTGCTTTTACTTAACTGTAGTTTCTGAATTTGTGTTTGGTAACATTTCAAAAACTAAAGGCATTATGAAGAGAGTGTTATAGGTGTTGCACAGTAAGGTAATGCAAGGATTATATCAAAATCATTATATTCTTCTCAGAAGTAATCTTCTTATCACATATCCTTTGACACCTGTATGCTTGATATTGCATAGCTGCAAATTTTCTATAGTTTTCAGGATAGTGTCAATTTCTGTATCTTTTTCCCCTCTTGACCTTTACTAATTTGTGATTTTATGCTGTCTTGGAAACGGACCTATTTTTATACATCACTTTTCTGATACTCAAAAAGTCACACATTTAGCTATCTCACAGGCTTAATACTGAATTCATTATTTTCATTTTGTGTTACAAAGTTGCTCTTTCCTTACTCATTTTTTGTCTCATAGGAATAAAAAAAAGTTTGCTTTAGGTGGTAGATGTGGAGACTAGAAAGTCTTCATGACACTGGTGACATGGTTCATTTTTACAAGAATAAGATGGGACACTGGAGCCTGGTATTTTTAACCTAGTTTCTAAAGCCTTTCAAGTCTCTTGCTTCTTTCAAAATTATCAATGTTTTCATGAGATAGCTATCACAGCTATAGCCTTATATAGCTAAAAAATTCTTTGCCTTACCCTGTGCTATTTTTTGAGGTATATCTCCTAGTCACAAGTGTGCCAGCTTTTCTGCCTTTTCAGCAACCATACAGACAACATAAACTATGGAAAGGTTAGATTTTATGGTATTTGCTATCTAACTGCAAAAAAATGGATTTTTAAAAATTTGAGTCTTCCAAGTGAAAAAGGAAAGTAGAAATCCAGTCTCTCTGGGGAATGTTAGAGAATGGCTGACAAGTAACTCAGTGATGTTCATTTACCATTTTGACATTTGAAAACTTTTCCCTAGCTTTTCTCTCATGCCCCCATTTTGAGGATGATGGTGATTATTACCACAGAAGTTGAATAACCAGGTTAGTTTTCTGTTTTGTATGTAGATTCAGTTGCCAGTAGCTAGCAATAGTTATGTTAATATAATCTTAAAAAAAAATGTAAATGACCTGAATAAGCACTGAAGGAATTAAATTTTCCTGATGCTTCTATTGCTTCTTCCGCACTGTTCAACCTTTAAAAAGTTAATTGATGCTTTTTATCTCTTCCATATCTAAAGTACACTTCACCTAAAAGTCTGAGCTGTTCATTTTCAGATACAAACAGATTTTCTGCTTGCCAGGCATCTGAACCAAGTTTTAGGTTTCCAAAATTCTCTCATGTTCTTTTCTATATCAAAGCAAAAGGCCTCTCCTTTAATGTATCACATAAAATTCCAGAACACTAGTGTGAGACTTACAACTTATAGACCTTATCCTATTTTTAGTTAAAAAAAAATAGTGATGGGAGTGACACAATCGTAGCAGATCTGTGAGACAGGTTGAGGAATGGAAAACTGAAGTTTTGCCTTATCTGAAGTGTCCCTGTTGTGTTTTGCTTGGTGGCTGGTGGTAATGGCAGTGCAGCTGTGAATTTCAACATATCCTTCTGTCACGTGTCCCCTTTCTGTATGTGTGCACATACAGCTACACATGAAACCATGAATGTTACCATCGCTCATTTTGCAATCCCATTTCAACAATTTCCTTATTTTCTAGTTCCATCTTTTCTTGGGGAGGAAGTGAGAACACTGTTGCCTACAAATTCTTCACAACTGAGTGACCAGGTTTCATTTGATATTTTCCCATCCCATCCTGGAATTGCAGCCCTGTAAGAAGTGAATGTTGCTTTTTCCCACATTCTTCTTTCTGCTAGTGAAAATCTCCTTTATGCTTCCTTTCTGTCATCAGGACAGATTTCAAGATTTTGGGGTCTTATTTTGCTTCGTTACTGTGAGTTCATATAGGTGACTCCCACAAAAATGTCATACAAAACATGGCTTATGCAGCAGGCATGGTTACTGCGCTGTCTGCATATCAGGTACAGGTATTAAAATCTATGTATTGCTAACTTGTTTCTATTAAAAATAGAATATCACATGTTTTTGAATAAAATTATTAAGTAAATGTAGCATGGAAAAAGGACAGAGAACTGCTTTGTCTGCATTTCTTTTTCATAGTGACACAGGTAAAAATCTTGCTTATGCAAATTCCCTAGTTTTTATCAAGTTGCAGGGCCAAATTTTGGTAAATCAACCTTTTGTATTTAAGACTAATTTTTGTTTGAGTGCATTACATTTTGATTTCCCTTTTTAAGGAGTAACTATCTTTACTATAATTTTAAATACTCTCTTTTTTTCTAGTTTGGCATACCATTATGGCTAGGCTGCAGAACTTTTTTATTTTAGTAGTTTTTACTGATTTCATGCTGTGGTTATGTAGTGAACATTAGAAATTATCTGCAGAGAGAATTAGAGGGTGTAAGTGTGATTGTCTGAGTCATGTAAATGCCAAAAGCTTTTTGTGACATTTTTCAGACTTTAAAAATGGAAATATGTTATTTGCACATTGGCTCCTGATGGAATATGACACACTGCAGGCATGCAGTGAGTTTAAGTTCGGGCTTTAGGCCATTAGGGGCTCTGTATATGTATGTGCTTCTGGAAATAAATGAAACAAACTGCTTTCTCCACAGACATCCCTTGTTGATGAGCCAAAGAAACTCCATCAGGTCAATGAAAGGAAATAGAATTTATGGACTTGCTGGAGCCTGTTATCCAGACTCAAATGTTATGGAATGTTTTTCTTACTTGATGTAAATTTTGTATTTTGTCCCAAATGAGTTTCAATATCCTTGTATTTGCCAATGAAATATTAATATTGTCCAGTACAATCTGGGTTTAAAAGCAGAAATTTGAGCTGAATTACATTTCAAGTTTGTAGAAAAGGAGCCTCATCCTTTTATATCTATGATATTTAAGCACTTCCCATCATCCAACTCAAATAGTTTCCCTTAAATTAGTCACAAAGGACTAATTTTATTTATTGTGTAAACTATCAGGCTGAAGAGCAAGCATGTAAGAGATTTTTCCAGCTCTCTACTTTTCTACTTCATCCAGGCCTTTCTGAAAATCCAAGTGGGAATCGTAGAGGATGACACTTAAATAAGGACCCGTGCCTGACAGTTCGCAGACAGAAGAACCCTGGTGGGATGCAGCAAAGCAGTTAAACATCTGACTCACCCCACTGGACTTTTACATCAACTGTATCCTTACAGGACCCCAACTTGCTTGTCTCTGGACATACTGCTTATAGGGTTAGCCTAATTTTTTTTTGCCATTTGCCTTTACAATTTGTCTTTTTCAGAATTGTGATATGATAAAGGCATGAGGGTAAGTGCAGTATTTTTAGAACCACTGTAGTGCTTTTAGAACTACTAATTTGTAGCTCTTTAGCCTTATTAATTTTCTAATATCTGCAAAGAAGACCACTGCTTCTTGAAATGCACCGCCTGAACTGCTGGGTGTGGGTGGTGAAAGAGTTATACACACACACATATATATATATATATGATGACCCCAGTCCACCTCAGCAACTAATTTTAAATGTTCTCAACACACTTCAGGATTAGGATGTGAACATTACTGTTAACTAACAAACACCAAATCTATGATTTGGAAACAAACATTCTTCGATGTCTCCATGTGTCTCTACACAAAAATTCTTTTTTGTTGACTTTTTTTTTTCTTTTTTAATGTGACAAGAAAGAGCTAGACTGCTGTAATCCACCAGTAAGTAGTATTTAATTTTTAGCTGGTGTAATGGATGGATTTGTCTGGATGTCAGATGCCCACTGAGCCACTCTGCGACTCCCACTCTTCAGCTGGGGAGGGGAAAGAAACTGTCATGGAAAGCTCATCTGTTGTGATAAGGGCAGGGAGACCCACCCATTAGTGTCAGAACAGACTCAACTCAGAAATAAATTTATTAATAATCACATCAAAGTAGAAAAGTAAGAAATAAAGACCAACTTTAAAACACCTATGCCCATCCCCTCACTTCTTTCCAGGCTCAACTTCACTCCTAATTCCTTTACCTCTCCTTTGCCAGTAGCCCAGGTAGATGGGGATGGCAGCTGCAGTGTGTGCATTGCAAGTTGTCTCTGCCACTCCTTCCTCCTCACACTTCTCCCCTGGTCTCCAATGGGACACAGTCCTCCACAAACTTCTTCAGAATGAGTCCCTTCCCTTGGGCTCCAGTTCTTCAAAAACTACATCAGTTTGTGTCCCACTCTGCTATGCGCAATCCTTCAGCAACCAACTGCACCAGTGTGGATCCCCGGTGGGGTCACATGTCCTGTAAGCAAACCTTTTCTCCACAAGTCTATAGGTCCCCTGCCAGGACCCCTTCCCACACAGGCCTCAGAGCATGAGAATATTTTGTATTCTTGCCAGTTATCTGTGATCATTTTTCTGTTGGGTCTCAGTAACATTTTAGCCACTCACTTGGATTCCATTATTGTGTCTCACTGTAATTCTGATTATTGCTCATCCCAGTAACTGGTACTTTTCTGTTATTAACTAATCATCTGTTGGCCTTGTGTGAGCCCCAGAGCTTCCAGGCCTTTTTAGTGAGGTTGAATAATATTACCTGCCCTTATTAAAACTTAGATTTAACCCAAGTAGGGAGGGAAAATTGTCCTCCTAGTGCTAATAATACATAAAAATATATCACTAGACATGTTTAGATTGTCTATGTTTCATGGCAAACTGCACCAGTCTGACTTCGTACAAATAATGTCTGTGTTATGGATGAACTGGGGACCATGGGAAGAATTTCTGTTGCACACTTCCTTTAGCAAAATTGAGATAATAAGTTTTGAAAGTTGAATGTGAATAGCAGTGTGAATGTTTTGAGCATGTTAGGCTGACTGCAGGTAATTATTTGTTAAATGAAATATGGTGTATAGGGTCTGATCCAAATCCCAGGGAAATCAATTGAAAGATATCTAACCCTGGTGTGCAGAAGATCTAGCTAGAGGTATTTTAATCACCATTTCCCAGAAACATGCCTAAGATATTGTTGTGTAGTAATAACATGGAATGTCATAAGACTGAAAGTTTGGAATCCTTACTGAAACCCTGATTTAAAATTGTAATCTATTCTGAAATTGTTATCTGTGCCACACAATGTAATTAAAAGAATGCATTTTATAACTTTGGATTACTTTGTACTGTAAAATAACTATGTATATTAAAGAAAATATAAGTGCAAAATATGTCTTATTCATTACATTATTTTCAAGGACTAACTGTATGGTCAAGGAATGACAGAAATCTTTCTGAAATGGTATAAAAGAACACTGATTATTGTGGGACATAAATTCACCTAGCATTAGTTGTAAGGATGCTTGACTTGATTTTCTCTGAATAGAGCAAATTTTATGGACCGTAAGAGGTTTTGTGCTCCATTCTTTACTTTTATGTGCTTCCTCTCAATTTTGTAGCCTTCATCTTAGTCCTTCCTCAGCTGTTCTGTGGCCACCTGAAAGCAGAAAGCATGCAGGAAAGTATTCTTGCGGGTTATTTTCATCTGTGTGGAGAATAGGAGAATGCCATGTTAAAGTCACAAATATCAAAGCTACGAATGAGTTTCACTAAAGCTATCAGATTACGGCAGTTATGGTCCTCATGTTTTTTACCTAGCAGTGCCAATCAAAGAATAAAGTGAAGGGTCTAAGTACTTGCAAGGGACAGGGAGCTAAGTCTCCTCAGGTGATATGGCAGAAGTGAAGTAATGCCTTGCCTCTAGGTCTCAGTAAACTCTCGATTTCACTCTGATACACTGCTTTTCAGAGAAGTAACAGCCTGCAATTCTCATTAAAATAGGCAAAAACTTGTTATTATGCCTGATCACCACATTTGTGTTTCCTTGTAATGCTGGCATCATTATAGCTGTAAAGTGTGTCAATTTACTTACAATGGAGATCTGCAGCTCAGGCACACAACCGAGTTGTAGGGGATTAATACGTTTCTGTGCATCAGCAGTGCCATGGTAACTGCTATTAACTGCCTGTGCAGATGTTTTGAGCTCACTCCAGTTACAAGGCAGTGTGATTTATCTGCAGTTCTGGAAGAACTTTCCACTAAGCTGCATTAGTTTTTTTGATTGCTAAGAGTCTGTAAAGCATTGTGGGGCTAAAGAGTTCCTGAAGAAAGATGTGAGGGTGCAATTGAGCACCACTGGATGTGAGGAGAAGGGCAGCACTGCCATGAAAACCCAGGAGGAGGGGGTTGCCCATGGTGAGGATGCAGCTTGCAGATCCATCCTCAGCCAGGTGGCCCCACTGAGATCCATGGAGTGAGCAGGACTCACCCTGAATGATGGGGATACCCTGCATCCCTGCTCTGCAGCCTCCTGAACAGGGCCATTTGCAGTACAAGTGAATTTTGTTGTTGAAGTTAGTTGAATATTTGGCAAATGAAAATGTTACAGCCATGCAAAAACAATTACATTTTTACACCCATGTTTTACTCAGTAAAGCTGTGCTGGGAAGAGTTAATAGTAGGAGCTCAAGGGACAGATTTGTTGGTTTCAAGCATTAAAATGTCCATATCATTACTTTACTTGTAAGACTATTTGAAAAATTATTTTACTGCTGTTAAAATAATGAAGAATTTTTGGGAATGTTTTATTTGGCTACTGTCTTCTGGGTTTAGATGTACTGCAATAACATTTTCCAGGCAATTTGTGCTACAATGTCTTAAAAATAGAAGTTGATATTATCCCTCATATGTCTTTGGGAGCTGGGGGTTTTTTTAAACAAAAGAGAAAACCAAAATACCAAAGAATGAAAGACCAGTAATTCTGATCGCAACCTTCAAAGGGTTTGCAAATTTTGTGTTCCCTTTCCCTTCCCTTTCCCCTTCACCTTCCTCTTCCCCTTCCCCTCCCCTCCCCTCCACATAAACCACATCACTATTTCATTCCAGCAGAAAAAAGTCAAGTATCTCCATTTTTAAGTACATGCAAGAGGATGGAAACTTAATTATAGCACTTTTGCAATGTATTAGAAAAGATCCAGATTAATATCATCTGGAAATGTGGAATCATCTTTAATTGTGAAATAGGATATGAAGATTTCTATTAAGTTCTCTGTATTATGAAATGTTAATATTATTATTGTTTTGCTGAGATGAGTTTCATGCCATTTGAAATTATTGCCATGGTATTTCTATTTTAGAAATCTTGAATCTAATCTACACATTGGATAATCTGTCATTTCTTATGGTTAAATCAGCCACTTAATTATAGTGACATTTTACATTCTAAAGCATTCTCTCTGAGCTATTTCTACATCTTATTGATTCTTTCTGCTTAATGGCATCAAGAAACAGCTCCTTAGCTACCCACAAAGCTGAAAGTCTCATCAAAGCTCTCATCCCTGCTAAACGCTCCTCTCTAGATTCACAAAACACAACACTCTGTTCAACTCAACCCAAGCTGTCTGCTTTAAGATTCAAAGGCTTCCCTGACCTAGCCTTACTACACATCAGTTCATTGTCAAAATATTGACTCTAAATTCCAGCCTGGCTGAGATGCCAGCTTTCATTTTGTACATCTGCTTGTCCCAGTATCCCTCATGATTAGAAAAAGCTGCCTGTAAGCATTCAATTTGCCTTCATCTCCTTTTTAAATGCTTTTCTTTAAAACAAACTGTTCAATGACTTGCTTCTTGCCAGTAAAAGTTGGCTGGAGCACAGAAAGCACTTTTTTTTCAGGCTGAATATAATTTCAGTGTTTATTTGCAACCCTCACCTACATTTAATGTATTATCTATTGCTCCATTCTCTCTGGTTCTGTGGTGTTAAGGCCTTTTATTTTGGGAGGAGTGAGGAGGTAGAGGATATTTCTAAATATATCGTGTGCTTCAGCCTGAAAAACTTTGAAATAAATGTACTTGCAGAACAACACAATATTTCATTCCTGTGAGCTTTAATTATTCCTTGTGCAGTACTCACAGTATCTAGTAACAGAGGGAGCAAAGCAGTAGAGGAAACGTTTTTGTTCTCTGCTGTACTAGCAGCAGTACAGAGCATCTGTTTTGTTGGACCAGTCCTGAAATCCCACAGCTTTGGATTTATGCCTCTCCAGGCATTCCTGGTAAGAGCTGACCCTCTAAAACAGATGTGATGTGACTGGGCTGTGCTCCAGGGCAAGGGCAGGGGCAGGCTCCAGCTCAGTCCAAGACTCTGTGGAAGGTGACACCAGAGCTGTTCAGCCCTTGAGGCTCCTGCTGTGAGACCATCTAGCTAAATCAAAGGATTAATGTCATTAATTTTAATTTAATCCTTGTTTCCTTTAAATGGCCATGCAAAGAAGCACAGGTTCTGCTTCTCAAACCAACACCTTCTCACTGTGAATTGGATGTAAATCCATTTATTTTTGCTGTGAAAGTTTATCAAAATGCCAACAGCCAAAGAGTGCTACAGGTTAGTAAACAACTCTCAGAGTCCCACTGCTGTGAGTTAGTTTCCTGCTCTTTCTGATAGTAACACTGATAAAACAAATTATTCATACATGCATTGCTTATTCCAAGCAGCATTCATTTTTTACAGGAGTTTAACAAAACAAAAAAGGTACTGTCTGGATTGACAAAATGGATGAATAATTTTTTGACCACTAATAATAGATACAGCTATAGATATACCTGTGTAACTTAAGAAAAAAATAACCAGCTTTCACATTTCTGGGGCAAGCCTGATGGTCTCCTTTGAAGATCCTGCCTTGTCCTGACTTCCCCTCAGCTCAAATAGGAACATTTCTGGAGGTGGGATGCAAGGCTTGAAAGAACAATGAGCTAACCTGGCATATATTTCATACCCTTTAGGCAACATTCATAGTTTTCTATCTAAGATATAACTGAAGTCTGTTCTAGGAAGTGATGGCTAGTATAAAGTCAGGTTTAAAATAAGTCAAAATTAGGACATTTTATTTTAAAATCCAAACTAAACCACAATAAATAATGTGCATGCCATAATGTGCAGAGACATGTATAATATGCATTATTAGTTACTGGGTAGCTTGTAATTGAAATATAGGTTTACCTGAGATGTGTCAGCCCCTGTGCTGGTTTTGCATTGATTTTTGGTGAGCAGGGAATAACCCAGTCACAGAAGTGATTTTCTA
>VWYP01006203.1:0-11479 GCA_013400435.1 Pycnonotus jocosus | reverse complement strand
AATTTTGTATCTATTTTCATTTTTATTTTTAATCTTTGTAGGAAATAAGATTCTAAAAAAAAAATCAACATTGTATCTAGGAAAAAATAATAATAAAAAATATCTTTAACTGTACAGTTCATATATCCACCCACCATTCCAATAACAAGGATATGGGGAGTTTTGGGTGGGTTTTTTTGGTACCCTAAAAAATGTTCATTCTTGCAGTCAGTGTTTGAACCAGAATTAGCAATATCAGTAAACTCCATCCACAGGTTTTTTCATGCAATAACCTACTCTTACGAAGAATTTCACCCAAACCAACAGCTGAGACTTTACGATTAACCTCACAGAAAAAGACTAATCCTGAGCTTAACATGAACAATGTAGTTATAGTCTGATTTATTGCCTGATGTCTGATTAACATTCATGTCTATTTAATATGTTCGTTAAATGCTTTACTGAAATAGCAGCTGGATTTTGGCCTTTAATACACTCCTTAGATCTGAAGGGTGTAAAGCATAGATACATGTGGTTTAGAAGCTCCCAATTAAGCTTTAAAGGGAGCATTATATTAATATTAATATTATAAATTAATTAGGTCAAAGAAAGTGTAGTGTGCTCAAACACTGTGAGTAATGTAAATACACCAGACACAATCTTAAATCCAGATAATTTTTAAAGAGAGGATATTAGAGCATGAGTTTATTAGTGTTCTGGATTAAGATTTTCCCACTTTGTTTCATATACATTTAGATGCAATCTCAGAGAAACATCTTCACTTCTGCTCTTCTCTGTCCACTTGTGAGCAGCTTGTTCTTGCTCTTTAGAGCAAGGTCTCAGAACTTTTCTTCCCTTACGATGACCATAAATTGTACCATGCTGCCAGGACTAAAAAGACCAACCACATGGGAGTCCCTTCTGAAATCCTCTGGGAAATGTGTAAAAATACCAGGATTTCTGCTTAGCCTCATAGTCACCAATCAACCAAAAAATATGGGTCCAAGATACAGATTTATTCAACTCTACCTCCAGGCATTGGTTGCTTTCCAGGGTAATGCCTCTGCCTCATAATTTGAATAAAATAAAGAACGTTTCCCATGTAGTAGATAGAAAAGAGAATTAAACCTCTATTTACATTACTTTCTGAGATGAAATCCCAGTTGAAAAATATTAATTGTGGATAAGAATTAAGTGTTACAGCTCTTTCTCTTGGTATTTATGACATGATATGGGAAATATGGGTTTTAATTTATGCATCTTGCTTCTGCCTGCTGCCTTGGAAGGAATGAAATGCCCAGGAGATCAGTGAATCCACAGGTAAATGGAAAGGCAGTGCCTCTCAAAAGAGTGACTGTGTTTGAGTACTAAGAAGGTGATAGCTCATGAGTGGGTGCCATGATTTTTTCTCTGGTATGGGGGTGTGTTGGCTCAACACAGTGATTTCTTTGGCAAGTCTGCACTTTAAGACATCCTCTTAAATACACGCCTGAAGAAAATTAGGAGTTAAAACTCCCACCTATTTTCCATCTACATGCAGGTTGAAAGTAGCCCTGCTTATCACACCCCAACTGAGGACATTTTTAGGCTTCTCTTTATTATCTGTACTATCCTTCTTTTGCACATAGGCAGAGAGACTGTTACAAAGGAAATTCATATCTCCTTTCTGTTTCATCTCTACATTTTTTGGGGCTAAAGCAAATATTACAAGTGAAAATCATTTGCCTAGAAAACTATTCAGATTCGTGTACTTGGTATAAGAAAACAGAACATGTTTCTCTACTACAAACAGAAGACATCAACATATATCAAGGATGAAAAAGGGACAGTGATTCTAACACTCCTTTGTGAAATGTTTTGAGTTCATTAGTTAGGGAAAGCAAAATAATTGAAAATTACAAAATGTCTTTATGCATTCAGTGTTATGTCTGCAAAGTTAAAATATTATAAAGATCATGTGGCTCCAGCTTTTAACAGTTGAAACTTTACTGATGACAGTGACATTATATCAGGGTACACCTGGAGTAGCTCAGCAGGGCAGATATCTTACATTCACTTACCGAAAGCTGTGGCTTATATTCAGAGGAAATTGGGCCTTTTCATTATAACTAACTCTGAACTTGTAAATCCTTTCCGTGGCAGAAAAGAAAAAAAAGAAAAAAAGAAAAAAAGAAAAAAGAAAAAAGAAAAAAGAAAAAAGAAAAAAGAAAAAAGAAAAAAGAAAAAAGAAAAAAGAAAAAAGAGAGAGGATTTATCTAGCTTCATTTTTTTCCAAGTAAAATTTAAGTTGGAAAATTTTTCTCCACATTGACTGTTTTTAAACTTCTGTATAAAGACTCTTATTGATCTGAGTGAAACGAGAAGTAGGATGACTGGCTTTAAAGAATCCAGCTGCAGAGCCAAGAATACAAGTTAAATTTATGGAAGTCATATGCTAATTATGTATGCAGTAATGTGATACAAATGGACACCCACCTGTATGAAAGTACATTAATAATAATTGATAGTATCAACAGAATTCTTATGAAGGAAACACTACATTTTATTTTACATATTTTACAATTTTGCTTTTAATTTTCGGTTAGCAAAAAAGGAGAAAAAAAGAAGAAAAAAAGAATCTGCTGCTGGCAGATTGTATTGTCATGCAATAATAAATTACTTAAACTGCAAGTAGTCCTAATCATTTTATAAGGTCCCTCTTTGCCCCTCAGTTTCTTATTCAGCAATTCCAAAAAAAGATCCATTAACAAAAAACATATGGTGGTTGGAGTGCTCTGGTTTTCTCAGCAAGGTAATGTATCATACAATTAATTAAGCCTTCAGACCATCTTAATATCAATGGAATTGATTATGTATTTGTTTAAAGAAAGTTATGTGCCTATTTGCTGAATTGAGGCCTAAAATACAGGGGGAAATGCTGTATATGATCATGTCATAAAAGACAGCAATCCTCTGGCTGGACAGGAGAGATGTGAGTTGAGGCTACAGAGACTTGTATCCAAATGCTTTAATGTTTTTCTTCTGCTGGTAGAGAGCAGATTTTTCCATGCTTTTATAAAGCATTATCCAATGTAACATATATATTATGGCACAAACTGGAACATCCCAAGAATTCCAACTACCTGCTATATAATCCCATATTATAATCTCAGTGTTATTTCAACAGTGATTGAGAGCCTGTAGCTGAGGGTCTCTGCTTGGACTGACTCTCAGGACAGGCCCAGCCACAAGCTCGTGGTGGTTAACAACATTTCTCAGGTACAACAAATGCGTTTGTCTTATCTTCACGCCTCAGTGCACTTCCAGAGCACAGTGTCAGACACGAAAGCCACTCAGGCTGCTCTGCATGATTGTTCAATTAAGGAGCACAGATAATTTGCAAGACTATTTCAAGTATAAACACAGGCCAGAATCCATGTGCCTTTTAATCTTGGGAAGAAAATACAAATATTGAGAGGGGAATGAAATTGAAATGTGAGGTAAACAGCTTATGCAAATAGTAGTTCACCATTTCTTAGTTTTAATTCTTCTAAATTTAGTTGACAAAATCATGAGCTAAGGGAAGGGTCCACAAAGCAGAGTTTCTCCTCCTCTGCCTGCATCTATGATGAGTGTGAGTACACAGATTATAGAATGTATTTTTTTAAAAGTTTACTCTCAGTCTTTCTGGAGATATATATAAGTTCAAATGATTGTTCTGACATACCTGAAGTGAGGACCCTGTTTAGCCACAGGGAGTCCTTTCCAATAATTTAGACAATTTTTAAACTGAGACTATTTGTTAGTCTCAGAGTCTCTCTCAATCTTTAAACTCAGACTATTTGCATTTTCTTTGAATATGTCATTGTGGTGAGTAAAAAACCACTCTGTTGCACAGCACCAGCACAACAGCCTCTGAAACTTTCTGACCTAAGTAACACCCGGGGTCTGTGTTTAAAGAAAGGGAAATGAATGAAAGGAAAATTTAATTTCCTTTTAAAGAAAAGAAAATTTAATTTTTGTATTTTGAGGTAGTGTGATAGAGGCTTTTTTGCTAATACTTTGTAGTGACGATAGGATTTTGGAAAGGGATTTTTGAAATAAAGCAATGTTAGGTGAGATTGGAGAGCTTTTGAAAAGCCTACTCCAAACTAGCAAAGCTGTTTCATTTTCCATTCTCTGAACCACTCATATGCTTAAGCAAACTGCACTGTGTTTTTCAGAGGATGCCTATAAAACTCAAGTTCGAATTGATGATGAACCAGCCTATTTGGACATTCTAGACACTGCTGGACAGGTGAGTAATTTTCCAATGTGAGTCATTCAATCAGAGATAAGCTCAAAGATTTTAACCTCAGTGATATGGGTCACAGTGCTGTAAACAAGGTTCCCTATTCAAATATAAAGGAAGCAGTTGCAGAATAACAGAGGAATTAACAAAGGGGAAGATTAAAGGAGTACTGCAGTATAGAATAGTATAACATCCAAATCTCATCAGAAGACACAGACAGGTTGAAATGAACAATAGATAAAAAGATGTTTGTTTCTTTTTCTCTCATATGCAGGAACATCTATCACAATAATGAAATGAATAAATACTGTGTTGATTGTCTTATGTCTTTCTCATTCCTCCTTTTTTTATATGTATTACAGGAATTTTCTGGACTACTTGTAGACTAAGTATTTTGTTACATTTTGTCTTCTCCTGATATTATATCTAATTATAAAATGCTCAACCATAAGGGAAATATATTAATCCCAAAAGTAACACACAAAATTGTTGTAACAATGGGGAGCAAAGCGACACTGACCCCCTTATGCACCCAGAGGAGTTCAATCAGTTTACTGTAGAAATCTCACCCTTTATATACCTTTCCACTCTACCTGACATAACTGAAACTAAACCCAGAGCTAACAGAGCTCAACAGAAGGAAGGCACCCATGGCTGCCCCAGCTGCAGTGCTGCTGTCCACGCGTTCTACCACCCGGTCACCTTTCTGCTCACACGCTGTCCATGCGTCTCTCCAGCCTCACTTCCAGCGGGCTCTCTCCTCACTCCTCACTGCCTCTCAACCGACTCACAACCATCCAGCCTGCAGCTGTGCCTTTCCCACAGGGCCTTCTGGTGAGAACAAACCTTAAACACTTTTACAATTATAAACCAAACCCTACACAGTGTTTTCACAGGGAACACAGGTTTTCCAGAGAACCTGTGGCTGTCCAATCCCTGGAATTGCCCAAGGCCAGGTTGGATGGTGCTTGGAGCAACCTGGGATAGTGGAAGTTGTCCCTGCCCATGGCAAAGGAGTTGGAATGAGAGGAAATTTGAAGTTTTTTCCAACCCAAACCATCCCCTGATTCTCCCGTTTTTATGACAGTGTGTCTGCTGTGTGAACATCAGCCAGGGAATTAAAGTTCATATGCAGTAATGAAGAAAAAGGAGGTAATACAATAATTTCTCCTACCTGACTCAGTTAATTTTATTCCCCCTCAAGATATTTTTACTGTTTAATCAAAGTGCTGCCACTTGCTGAACTTTTCCTCAGGTGTGTCTCATGGTCTGTTCAAAGGCTTTTGTAGTCTCTCAAGTTTTCACAGTGTGCTTGCACCTTGTGCAGGAACAAGACAACCAACAAGGAACTCAAATGTACTTAAATAAACAAAGAAATATTTGGGAAAAATCCCAGTAACCTTGTTCTCAGATTCCCAGATGACAGAATGCACCTAAGATGGGCACTGTAAATGGTGTGAAATGCAGTCTGCTGCCAGAAATTTAAAGAAAGTTCAGTTGTTCAACTGTCAGTCATTTTCACATATACAATTTTTTCATGATTTTTAACATTTTTGATCATGTGAAAAGGCTAGAACTAAAACTCATTCTCAATTTATGGGAGGAGGATATGATTGCCAAGGTTATGAATCTTTTCAAAACAGACAGTTGCAAGGTAAGAAAAGAAATCCAAATAATTTAGTTAGTGAAAGGTGGTGAGAAAAATAGTAGAAAGAAGCTGGAGTTTTATCTCTAAGTTTTATCACTATTAGGAAGCAAAGCATCTACAATATTAAAGGTCCCTAGTATGTTGTGATCAAGCAATCAAATGTGGTGCAGATATTTCATAGAATCATAGAACTTTAAAAGTTGGAAAATATCTTTAGGATTGTTGAGTCCAACCATTAACCCAATGCTTCCAAGGCCACCACTAAACCACGTCTTCAAGTGTCACAGCTACATGTTTTTTAAATACCTCAGGGGATGGTGACCTCACCACTGCCCAGACATCCTGGGCCAGGGCTTGATAATTCTTTCAGAAAATAAATTTTTCCTCATGTTCAATCTAAACGTCCCCTGTTCCCTCATCCATTCTTCTCTGTAGCAAGCAGAGGCCTGTGGCAGAAGCACCACACTCAGCAGATTTATCATCCCAGGCCATTTTACAGGGTGGGCATAGCTATTTTACTTCTGTTGAAGTGTTAGAATGAATCAACCAAGTTGTTTCATTATGAGCAAAATCTCTGTTTTAATTCCCCTTTTGATCCAATATAGATTGTCATTGGTGAAACACGTTCCCAGTGTAATTAGGAAGCTCTTCCCACTTTCTGTCCCTACAATTTTTCAGGAGCTGTCTGTTCTAAGTGTCCTGGATTTAGCTGCTTGTCTTTGCAGATGTCTTTGGATTTGTTGCCTCTCTATCTGCTCTACACAGCTCCAGAATAAATCAAGACCTAATCCAACTCCCATTGAAGTCAGCAGCTGAAATAGACTCTTTCTTCACAGAGGACTTAATGGTGCTCCCACAGAAGCTCGCACAAATTTTGCTCTGACTTTGGTGACTCAGGGTGTAAAAATCCAAAGCACCCATTTGTGCTGCTGATGATGTGTTCCTTGACAGTACCTAGTTGTTTTTATTCCCCTGGGTTTTATGTCAAATTGGAGACGGTGTAACAGCTTCTAAATCAGGCAGTTGAAAACTCATTTATCTGGGTGTCCTTGCAGTCATAAATACTTCATCATCAACTTTGAATAATGACTTTAATCAATTCAAGAGATCAAGGAGCTAAAATAGTAATTCATCCTTATTTGGGAAACACAAAAAGTCAATAGAAAGACTGACTGAATTTAATGTTTTTTGTTGTTGTGCTGGAGGATATGTTTCAACAAATATGTTTCTTCTTTTCCTTCTGTACCTACGGGCTAATTAAGAATTTCAACTCTGACCAAAATAACTACTAATCATTAACACAGTCAAATCTAGACTTAAAAACCCACAAGTGATACCCAACACTGCATAAAAATCTTCAATACTTTTAACTGGTAGATCCAGTTTGAAACTCTTAAAACATAAATGGTGCTTCAAAAATACGTTTATGTTCTCAACTTTCTGAAGCTAAAAAGAAAAACAAACCCAACATTCAAACAATATGAAAACCAGAAACATTAATAAACTTGCTCATCTGGTTACTGATTTTTCTCTTATGCATATACATAGACACTATAAGATAGACCAAGTGCTCATCTCAGAAGTAAACTGATGTTCCATGGACTCTGGATACATATCTTTTCATACACCATCAATTTCCCTTTTGTGCTCTTCCCATACTGTTTTTCCACTGAAGTCACAAGAAGAGGCATTTTCTTAAAGAGCGTAAGGGCTGGTGCAAGCTGTTATGCTTCACTGAACTCACCACACCTGCTTTTCACTTGCCAGCTGGGCAGCCTGTGTTTGCTCACCACAATCAGTTTCAGAGAGAATATGTTTACCTCAGAGAGTTTCAGGAGCAAGTATTGATGTAGCTCCTGGTAGCTGGATTGTCATAAAGACACCTACCCTGATCTATTCCTACCAAAAAAGCTTGTAAATATGTGTAAATGTGAGCTGCAAGGAACTTAACGAAAAATTGATGCTGGTGTTCTTTTTTGGTGGCACAACCAAATCTAGAAGAAGCTGTCAGTAATTCTTTGGTTAGCTATCGATGATGCCTTTGGCTCTTTAACTAGAAGTGTTATTCTCAACCCAAAACTTTTCTTTTGCATCTATGTTTCAATTAAAACAAAAACAAAAACAAAAACAAAAAAGAAAAAAAAAAAGAGAGAGAGAAGCAAATAAAGCCGAACATGTTAAATGTGAGATTTAGATCATATTTATAAAAATGAGGAAGTTTATTTTTTTAGCTTTTAACTCCCAAAGCTAGCTACAATATGGCATATGGGGTATATAGGACAAACTCCATGGAAATCTGCAAATTCAAATTAGTATCCATAAAGATAGCTTGAACTTCAATTTTCACTCATAAGGGACTTTTTTTGAGTAGCTTTCCCTTGAAGTTCAGCCATGTCCATTGAGTTTGGAAGAGGTGTTGGTGGAGGTAATTCTTGGATTTCCCTTCTCTTAACCAATGTGCCACAAAAATAATCTGATTTTACATACATTTAATCCAAATTGACAAAACCTGTTTGATTTCCAGCAAACTTGCAGGTGCCAACAAAAGGGTATTCAGCCCTCAAGTGCTTTATTCTGCATTCAGTTCTCCTCACAATTATTCTCAGAGAGTGACAACCCCCAATTGCTTCTACCTCGCACAAAAAGCCTCCACACAGAGTTATAGAAACCTTCTGTTCGCTCATTTACACTTTCTCACCCTCTCTTCTAGCTTAAAAATATGTTGCTACTTCTGGAGCCCAGAAGTATGCTCCTCATGGAGCACACACAGCAGTTATGTCTCCTGCTGTATTTATAAACTGTTGACTGACACAGGAGCTTTTATTCTTGCCACAGCTTTCCCCTGTGTGACACATTTCCCAATCTCTCTGTGTAGACCTCACGCTGAACACTAAAAGAGCAGCAGAGTTCCCTTCACTGAAAAACAATCTGATCTGATATGTAAAAGCTGCAAAAATTGTTTTCAGATACAAAGCAGACAAGTACATGGAAAAATGGGTTTCTGTACCTGTCAGCGAGACAGTGCATTCTGAGATTATTGCACCAATTTTTGTTTTCTAAAACGTAAGCTTTTTATGATAAACTCAGTGCACCAGTATATTTCCCAGGTGTGAGTCAGAGACTTGAAAAATTGGCCCTAAAATGTGATGGCATGCCATTTCAGGGAGATTTTCCTTTGTCTGGAGTTGTGTGCGCATGAATTCATTTCCAAGCAGACACTTTTCAACCTGACAACAACAGTGCTCTCTGTACTGAAATCCATCTTTCAAATTGCTAGCAAATCACAGGACATGTTTATCCTGCCAACCTGCAGGACTATGATTCTTACCCCCTGCTTCAAGCTTTGAAGAGGAGCCATATTAGTCCCAAGAGCCCTTCAGATAAACACACTTTCTCAGACTAAACACTATAGTCCGATGATTCACTCAGGCTGTTATCTGAGACCCTTCTCCTTATTATCTAAATATGCTGCTCTAATCCTGAATCAATGGAAGTGAAATCTCAAAGTACACTGGTGCAGCTTATCTCAAGGAAATGTAAAATGCCTTTTTGGCAGTAATTATGTCTTAATGGGCCTTTACAGCATGTTCTTATAAGGGGAAAATAATTTTATTGCACTTTCTGGTAGGTACTGTAGTGCATAAATGAAATACATTTTACTTTCAAAGCATAAGGATATCAAAGTAGAAACTATTAACACAGTGTATCAGGTGAGAAGAGCATCAGTTTTATTTTCTTTGTATGTTGTTCCACAGGATGTTGAAAACACACTTAGAAAGTCAAATCAAAACACTGAAAATTTCTTGGGATCTCAAAGCTAGTTGTTCTGCACTTTCTGGGAAGAGCTAAAATCTCTCGCTCGACCTAGTCATTTTATTTGCCAATGGACAGATTGTGGAGAAACACTTATTTGGCACAGATACAGAGTGGAAAAAAAACAGTTGCAGTAAATCACAGATGAAATTGCAGACCTGACACCAATTTTCTTCAGATCATTGGCAAAAGATTCCTTGACTTCAACAGGAAAAGATCTAGGCATATGCTGATAAAAAGGAGTATAATACCAAAGGAAGAACAGAGATCTGGCAGCCAAGATTCCCAACTTCCTTTCTCATCCCTGTCCACGAGTGAATCATGATGCAATAAAGGGTGGATCAGTTTGTATTTCTAGGCCTGCATTTATCTTCCTGTCAAACAGGTGCAATAAAATGTTGCAGGCAACAAGCGTTTAGGGTGAACATCAGCATTTATTGAGTCTGACAATACCGATTTCCTGCCCACTGCTACAATTCCTCTTCAGCAAAGTCAGTGGTAGTGATTCCATACTGCAGTTGGTGCAAAAGTTTCCAGTGTTTTCTGTTCTCTTTCAACGAAATCTCTTTTTTTTTGCTTGAAATGCTTTTCCTCTCAATGTTCTTGGTCTTTTTCTAACTGACAACTTCCAAAATCAGATAAAAACAGAGTGACACTACTGAAAGTTTTATGGTTTTTTTCTCTTTTAATAAAATAAAAACATATAAGAAAACAAAATAAATCATTACAATTTTTTATAAAAGTAGCAAAATCTTTTTTTCTTTCCAATACTACCTTTATTTGTAGTATTTCCTTGTGGGGTTTTTGTTGTTGTTGTTGTTGGGATGGATTTTTTTATTATTTTATTTAATTTGGCTTTGAGGTGGTTTTGTTGGTTGGTTGGTTTTGTTCTGGTGTACACTTTATGGAAAACACATATATAAACATATTCCATATGAGTAAACTTCATCCAAGTCCTCCACAAGATTACAATAATGTAAATTTTCCTTTTCTCTCATCACTGTAAAATAGTCTGCACTTTTTATTTACACCAGTGAATGGTACTGAAGTACTCTGAAGTTCCAACAGACACTGCACATACTCTAAGTGTGTCCTGATTTCTTTATATATATGTGACTGTCCTAGATAATCACACTAGGAATTCCATTTTATAGAGGTTTTCTATCAAAAGCTACTTGTCATCGAGCAGCTTGTACACAAATCAGAGACACCAGTGTGCAGAAAACTATATTCTACCTCTATTGGTTTTCAAAAAGCACACATCATAATGATATTTCCAGGACTGAAAAATTGTCTTGAATGCTGAGGAAACAAGCACTTATTACAGAACCACATGGTGCCCATTTCCCCATACCAAATGACCAAAAAAAGGTTATTTTGAAGAGCAATGCTTTAATGCTTCTCAGAAAAAGTAGGTTGCTCCCAAAAAATGGGATTTTCAAAATTAAGTGGTTTTTATGCTGTTTTGAAGCTTTGAATGGTGGTGTCTCCAGACAAAGAGAAAAAAAGCAAAAAGTAAAATAGTGTTCTCTGAATCATCCAAACATGGCCCTTGCTAAACCACATGAGAAGGACTGCTGGAAAAAGCTTTCTAAAAATGCAATTTTTATTTCCAGCTAGCAGGAGGGAGAAATGGGAAAACCTAAAGCCAAGTAATATCTTTCTAGCTGGAGTTTCAATAGTTTTGGCCCAGAATCTGGAAGTGAAATTCCCTCCTACCATGGAAACAAACACAAAAAAATTCCCAACCTGTGGAAATTAAATCAGTT
>VWYP01006195.1:0-22681 GCA_013400435.1 Pycnonotus jocosus | reverse complement strand
GTAAATTTAAAACCATAACAGATCTTTTTTTCTAAGATATTATATTAGTCACATCTAGGAAAAGAATGAAAAAATTATCCCATGGTTTTGCTAACAAAAATCATCATTTAATGTAAAGGCACTGTATTCCACACCACCTCAGGAAAAATGTAAAGTGAATTCAAAATTTCAGTGTCTAAGTATTTATGACAGGAATACTCCAGGGGTTGCCCATGGTGGTGATGAATATCCTGTACTGAGCAAAAAAAATTGGTGTTAGATTATGGTGTTAAAACATGCAGACAGACACAAGCACACAGAAAATACTGCATATTTGTGTCAGTGTTTGTACTAGATGACTAAAAAATTGACAAGACATATTTTTATCTTTATTAATATTTTTTAATTGTAGTCAGTGGGAAAAACTACATAGATGGAAACAGAGAGAAAAAACATTTCCTGAGTGACATGGGAAATAAATATAGTAATGGTAGAAGGGAAGTCTATCCTTTTCTGCTTTTAGAAACACTCATCAGAAGATGTATGAAGATATTAAGCTGTATCAAATCCAATACAGATTAATTTCAAATAAACAACACACCATACCCTAACTACCAGACAGGCCCTGGGGTTCTGATCAGCAAAATTATCTGATTAGTAATGTAAATGACTAACACTGAAACTCAGATTTTGATTTTTTTTAGACATTAAATATCTTGAATTTCAAGTGCAATAATGTGCTTTGACTATTTTTAAACTAATTAATTGGACTAATTTTAAAATTGTAATTTTAAGATAGATGACTTCCTGAATCTTCTTTAAATAATTGTGCTATATCACAAAATAAACTCAGAGGTTTTGAAGCTGCCATTTTACATAGATTTTATATAGTAAAATTTGGATACTGTGGATGAGGTAATAACACATGTTTTCCCCTTCATTTACTTTTTTGTACTGTGTTTTTGGGAGGCTGAGGGGATAGGTGGTTTTTTTTTCCTTTTTATTTTCATGATGGCACAACTTAAACAATTTCACACTGAGTGAAGCTAATGTTGCTATTCTTAGGCAAGTTGTTATAAATGANTGTTTTGGGGAGGCTGAGGGATAGGTGGTTTTTTTTTCCTTTTTATTTTCATGATGGCACAACTTAAACAATTTCACACTGAGTGAAGCTAATGTTGCTATTCTTAGGCAAGTTGTTATAAATGATTAAAAACAAATCTCTCTAACTTCCTAACTCATCTGGGAAAAAAAAAAAAAAGTGACTCATTAAGATGAGAACACAAGCAAATCTTAAAAAATCAAAGATGATTAAACTGATTAATCTTCATTTCTTTAAATGCTAGGTCATGCTTTTATTATTAATAACACCATAATGAGCTGTAATTAAATTCTGGCAAAGTTTCTGCTTTCAAGTAGTTTGACCTCCTATGCAGAGAACACGTAGGATGCTATCCTGGTTGCCAGAAATTCACATTTTTTTACAAACAAATTCTGGAAATGTGGCTGCCTGTATTAATATGCTACTTTGCAAGTGTGTGTGGGGGTTTTTTTTGTTTTGTTTTGTTGGGTTTTTTTATTTTTACAAAGTTTCTCCTTACTGTCTCACTTTCAGGACAGCATCTACACTCCAGTGCAGATTAAATTGAAAAAAAAACTTGCATTAGTTCCACTGTAATGAAACATATGCTCAAATAGATTCCTGAACTGGAACTGTAGTAAATAACATATAAGGGTTGGGTTGAAACTTTGATTTTGCTGATGTGAAAACAGCAACAAGTATGTAAAGAGACCCTTGCTCATTGCATCCTCTATCAGACCTGTGTGCCCCTGTGGGAAAAATGACAGGATAAATCCTGAGATAAGGGAGATGATGCTGCTTCCAGCACGGAAGGTGGAGGGGCAGAGCTGTGCCCCAGCCAGCACTGCCTGCTGTGGTGTGTTCCTGACTCCTGCCTCTCTGCATTAACAGCAGGTGGATGTACAACAACAGCATTGTTTGTACAATGCTCAAGAGCACACAGGGAAAAGAGGACTTCAGCAAATACATGGAAAATTAATAATATGGCATTTTGCACTCAGCCCTGGAGCAGGGAAAGAAGCGGAGTGAGAGCCACACACAGCTGTTTCCTTGCACCTTGCTATGCTGGTGAAAAATGAGATATGGAAATCCTTCAGGGATGATGAGCTTTCTCCAAAGTTGTCTTTTGTCCTGGTTTCATCTAGGGTAAGGTTAATTTTCTTTTTAATAGTTGTTACAGTGCTGTGTTTTGGATCTAGAATCAGAATAATGTTGACAACACAGAGAAATTTTAGATGTTGCTCAACAATGCTCACTTCAGGCAAGGACTTTTCAATGTCCAATGTTCTGTCCCGAGCAGGTGCACAAAAGGCAAGGGGAAAGCATGGCTGAGAGAGTTGGAGCTGCCCTAAACTGGCCAGAGGGATACTCCATACCATAGTATGTCATGCCCAGGACAAAAACTGGGGGGATTTGGTCAAGAGCTGCCTATTTCTGTTTGGGGACACACTCGACATTGGTCAGTGGGTCGTAAACATCACTTGTTTCTCTTGAGCTTTTTTTCGCCCTCTTTCTCCTTTTCATTATTATTATCATTAATATAATTTTAAAAAAGAACATTTTATTTTCTTTCAACTATTAAAGTGTTTACTTTTTTTGTTTGCTTTTAAATTTTCCTCCCCATCAGGAGCAGAGGGGAAGGAGTGAGTGGCTGCATGGTACTTAGTTTCTGGCTGGAGTCAAACCAGAGCAAATATCCAGCATAGGCATCTATATAGGCTCCTGTCTAAACACTAAACACACAGCAAATCATGCCACTGTGTTTTGCCTTGCAATTTGTGTTTCTCTGTGTGGTCATTGTGTAACCAACATCTTTTCCTTTGAGGGATTCTGAGGAAAGCCACAGCACCCTGAACTCGCTTGCAATCAAGTCCTACGCTCCTCCAACCATGCGGGAGTTTCATGTGGACGTTGTATAACATGACTTGCTTGCTTTAGTTACAGAGAAAGATCCTTCTGGCATGACTGTCAGATGAAAACCTTCACAAGAGTCAATCTGTGTTAATTTGCAGGACAAGCAGACAAATCTCAGCCTAAGCTCACCTAGAGGAGCAACCTCTATCAATCAGGCGAGAGGTGGGAGAGACCCTTTGCACCTTCAAACTTCTCCTCTGAGGTGTTCTCCCACTGAAACCACACACAGTTGTGCCAAGTCAGGATTCAGAACATGGGGAGAACAAAAATCACTGAGGTGGATGGTGATGTTAAACCAGGTAGAGATAAGAAGTATGGGGAGCCTTTCGAAACAATATAAATTGTGCTGTTTAATATTTCAAGAAGTGAAGTGACCTTGCAGTACCCTCCCCTGTGTATACCCTTGTCTACACATCCTGTTTTGTCCTGCTTCAGCTACGAGTAATTAGCAGTCTTTGTTTTTATCTCTGAATATCCACGTTTTACATTATAAACATTTTATTATCTGCAGTTCGGCTATTGTTTTGCTGTCTTTTCTTCTCCTACAGAGCAGCTTGTTATCTGCATCTTAGTCCCCTTCAAATGTCTTCTTCTCCATGTTGAAGGAATTACAGGATGTACTAGGTGGTTCACTAGAGGTTAACACAATTATAAATTGAGAAATGAGCCAACAGTTTCATTACAATTGTCTGTGTGTCTGATGGCATTTACTGCAGCCTGGGCAATGTGAAGCTGTGGTTTGGGGGAATTTGTGGAAACATGAGAACATTATAATGACAAGGAGGTAAACTCTGTATAAATGAATATTTGCTAAAGACTGTTGATAATGACAGAATTTCCTTCCAAAAGACTACGGCTGCCAATTGCATTGGCATGAAAAAACACATAGCCTTCTTTCTTTCTTTCTTGGAAGGGAAAACACTATAAAGATTCTTTTTTAAAAACTATATGAGAAAGACTTCTTAGGACAATGACCAGTGTAAAAGAAACATTGAAAAATCAAAATCAATTAAAAGTAAATAGAAGTTAGAGTCGTAGAAGAACATGACAGAATCTAGATATGCATTTTGATAATGGAAGAAAGTGATTATTCAAAGGTCTGACAGTTTTCTAGGATAATAAAACACCATGACAACTTCAGTAGTTTTAATTCCAAATATTCGGAAAACTGTCAGAGCTCCATCAAAACAGCAAAAATGGCTTATATTGTACAGATGAAGATCAAAAAAAAAAAATTATGTGATATCATGCAAGAAAGAAATGTGTCGGAAAGCACACGTAACTGATGATGGCAGCTCCTTACAAATGTAATTCATTTTTGTCAGACACTGATGGAAAATGGAACTACATGAATATCCATGGGAAATGAACAATCAAATGGAATCAAATTGGATGAAAGAATTATATGGAAATTCAGTTAAAAATTCAAATAAATAGAACCTCAGAATCATTGAGACTGGGTCTTTACAGCCATAAAGTCCAACTATTCCCCCAGCTCTGCCAAGGGCACCACAGACCCATGTCCCCAAGTGCCACATTCTCATGGCTTTTAAATCCTTCCGAGGATAGGGATTCCAACACTGCCCTGGGCAGCTGTGCCAGGGCTGCACAGGCCTTTCCATGGAGAAGGCTTTCCCTGATGTCCAACCTGACCCTTCCCTGGCACAGCTCGAGGCCATTTCCTCCCATACTGTCCCTGTTCCCTGGGAGCAGAGCCCGACCACCCCTGGCTGCCCCCTCCTGTCAGGGGGTTGTACAGAGCCAGAAGAACCCCTTGAGTCTCCTTTTCTCCAGGCTGAGCCCTTTCCCAGCTCCCTAAGCTGCTGCTCATCAGACATTTCCTCCACACCCTTCTCTAGCTCCCTTTTTCTGGACACGACATAGTTTTGAAGAATTTGCTTTTCTGTGCCTTATTCTACTCTGTATCTTTTTCCATTAAATTCCCATTATAATTTTGTAGCCACTGTCTAGGATTTTGTTTATTCAAAAATCAAAGAAAAGATGAGTGCGTGGTTCAGAAGTCTAACAGTCTGTAGTTAGCAGCAATAACAGAATGAATCAGTAAGTTTGGGTTCTAAATTGAAAAGATGTCAGAAACAATTTTATGTTTTCATCTCACCAAAACACCACTGCAAAAAGGCAAAGAAGGTGTCTGTCTGAGCCTCCCCCTGCTGTCAGCAGCAAGATAGACTTCTTCCCAGGCAGATACATCTCATTTTATGAGACACTTCTATGACATGTGATAAATCCTGGTTTTCTGCATAGATTTTATAGAGAGTCTGGACAAGTCATTTAATCTCATCATTTGCAATGTCTGTAATTAACAGAAATGTATATTATTCTTTGTCAATAAGCAGCAAAAAATGCATCTCCCTTGACTTGCAATTCAAGTTCAGAAGGAAAACTTAAACCTTTCATTTTTTGTATATGACATTGGTCTGAATAATGGGTGACAACTTCCTCAGTACAGACACTTCTACCTACCTTACATTTAATTTTTTTCAAGGGAAAGTGGAACTGCTGGTGTTAAAGCACAGTTGCGAATTTCAAAGAAGTTTTAATCCCAAAAGCAACAGAATTCAGCTTAATGCTAAGGTAAGAAATTCATTACACTGCAGTTCCATGATTCATAATATGAGTAAGGGAGCATCTAGTAAACAGTGCTTCATAGTCATACACTGAAAAATAAAAATGAAAGTAAAATATAACATCATATTCTTGAAGTATTTTCGGAGCCTCAATCAGGCACCAGAAGGTAAAGACTGACAATTCTTCATGTATATACCAAAAACTTACTCACACAAAAGAAAACAAACAAAAACAAGTTTTTAAGAAAATAAAAGCTAAACAAAAACAAAGCAAAACAAACCAAAAACATTTGTCTGTCTCAGACTCAACTGATATTTCAAGGTTTGAGAAGCATGAAAATACAGCAACTGTCAAAATGAAAACTTAAAAGTTGACACTCACATTGTCTGATAACCACTTGGCTTATGTTGAGCAAAATACTGAGTAAAATCTCATAGACGTGAGAATATTCAGCTGGTTCTGATTGCCAAAACTTACTGTAATCCTGGTTTGAGAATTATTTTCTGGTATAATAAAACCTTAGGAGAAGACAATACAACAAAACCTCTGTAATATATTTGCACTCTGAGTAATATATTTCTCCATGTTAAATCATAGAATCACAGAATCACAGAACAGTTTGGACCATAAAGTATGAATGGTTGGAAGGGACCTTAAAGACCACCCTGCCATGGGCAGGGACACCTTCCACTATCCCAGATTGCTCCAAGCCCTGTCCAACCTGTCTCTAAACACTCCCAAGGAGGGGGCAGCCACAGTTTCTCTGGGCAACCCATGCCAGTGCATCACCACTCTCACAGGGAAGAATTTCTCCCAACATCTGATCTAAACCTACTCTGTCTCACTTTGAACACACTCTTCCCCATTCTATCACCACAGTTCTGGATGAAAAAGGCAAATATGTGGATTTTTATTTCCTGCTAAATGAGAGAGTTGTAAAGTAAAATGCTTTCAAAGGCATTGCTCCTCTCATATTTTTTGCTTGGAGCCAGTAAGACAACTCATGGGTGGAAGGATAAACAACTGCATAATTCTTTTCAGGAGCAAGACTGTACTGGGAAAACCAACAGGTTTGATGACGGGCTTCCCAGAGAGGCCAGGAGCTGGAAGAAATGTGAGCTGCCCTCTTAACTTCAGACTAAATGGACATCAACATATTATCTGTGGTGGTGCATTTTTATCTTTTACAGGTTTATTGATTATTGTTAAGTTCTGTAAAATGGTTCGTTCTCTGTACCACTTCCCCATACCTCACCTTTGGTCCTTTCCCCTAGATCAGCACTTGTCAATCTTGAGTTGCCACCCTCGGGGCTCTGTCAGTCACTCCAAGCCTCCCCCCTTTCTTCTGGAAAATTCAGGGGGTCTCATTGAGTGATTGGCTGAGTTCCAGCTCTCCCCCTACTCCTTTATCCCAAATGGTTGCAACAGGTGTCTGTCCTGTCACAAGCCATTCCCTGTCCCTCTACCATTGGATCCCAGTTTTACCCACCCCTGTGGTCCACCCCCTTTAAAAGACAGTGGCACGAGGCTGCTGGTGGGACTCCTCTGAGGACGATCCACCGAGGCAGAGCTTGGCCCCTGTTGTTTCCCACGAGGGAGCAATAAAGCCTTCAGGTTCCACCCTTAGTTGAGTCCCTCTCAGTGCCTCACCATCCCCATCTCGAGCAGTGTCTTTGGGCGACAAAGCCCCACAGGGATCCCTGAAGTGGCGCAGCCACAGATGGGGACCTTCCCATATCGTTGGTGCCAGGGTTTGCTGGGACACTTGGGAACTGAGCACTGTGATAATTATCCATGGACTCAACTGAACCCACAGCTGATTCCTCTGAGATCAAAAAAAAACACATACAGGAAAAAATGCTCCATGAATGCTGTGATATTTGTTCATGGCTTGAGTTTCCAGACAGGTTCTAACATCCACATTAAAAGTCCAAAAAGGTTCTAAAAAGAATGGTTTACAGCTCAGACTACAACACATTATTCAAAGGAGCTTCAGTAGTTAGTTTCCTTCTGAATTTCTCAATGTAAGTAATACTTTGCAGTGATTAGTAGGTAAACGCTTGCTGTATATTTTCTAAACAACCTTTCAGTAATGCCACAGGTGCTAACTATTAAATATTTTTATATAAAGCTGCAATTTAATATTTGCATGGTATGAACTTGAATAGCTTTAATGTATTTTTTAAAAATGAATATGTTCTAATTAGATATTTATCAGTTACAAATATTTTAAACAGTAAGAATTAGGTGTTAATCTGGAGTAAAGTGACAAGGTTTACCTAAAGTGAAAGTATCAGCACTTTCAAACAGCTGGTCCTGCATGAAAATCTGATGATAATTAAAGCATACATTCACTGATCTAATGACTTTGCTGTTTGAAAACACTGAAATTAAAATGTTATCTAATAATTTAGTTCTGTATTTTTCTATCAAATAGCTAGGGAACAGAATGCCTATAATACTTAAATGTTTCTTAGAGCAATGACTGAAGAATCATGGAATGGACATAGATAAATGTTCCAGGCCAGGCTGGACGGGACTGGGAGCAGCCTGGTCTAGTGGAAGGTGTTCCTGCCCGTGGCAGAGGGGTTGGCATGAGATGAGCTTTAAAGTCCCTTCCAATAAAAACCCCTTCATGATGCTGTGAAATGCCTTAGTAATTCATTCCAGTTCAGTGGAGGATGGAGGGTGCTTTGCCACCACATATGCATCAAGATAATGATTTACCCTGTTTTCCACTCAGTTTTTGCACAATTTTCCCCATGTTGTTCAGAGAAAATTGAAAGTATTTATTATTTAGGCTGGTGAATATAGCTAAAACTTGCTTTAAGGAGTACAGACAAACCTGTTAGGACATTAAAAATCACAGGCACACATAAAGACTATAGTTTCACTGAAACCATCAAAAAATGAAAATATCATTTAAAAATAAAAAACTCTTTGTTTTTGTTTTTCAGCAGTGTTTCTCTTAAGTGACAATTATAATTGTACATTAGTTTTGTTCTTATAGTCCTGTTGATAGATTTGAGGAAAGCAGCGTACATCATTAGCTGTACTGTGTAAGGATTCACATTTTAAACAACAGCTTTGTCTGGCCAAGCCCCTATAGCCTGTCTGATCATTACAGAATTGTCATTAAATGGAAATGATGCCCGAGAATGTTGAGCTTAATGTTATGTCCTGAAATAACATGAATAACATTACAGTTGTTTTAATGAAATTCATAGGAGAAAAATGTCATTAAACAAAGCAACAATATTAGCCCTGGTGCCCTGGTCAAATTCAAACCTAGCTGATTGCATTCTGACACCTACTATTTTTCAGCTGTTTGAATTTTCCGTGCTTGTGTACCTCCCTGTTTGTTCATTGATATGTTAATGCCCTACATCACCAGTTCATTGCTGCATGTCACTCCAAAGTTAGTTGGCTGTCACTCTCGACCATCCAAATGCTTTTAATAAAGCTGTAACCACAGTGCATGACCTTGAAAAGATCCCTTTCAATCTACCTTCCCAGAGCTCATCCAGTTACTTAGATATTGCTTAACCTTACAAGTGAGCATAAATAAAACTTATTTCAGTTTTTGTTAAATGTACAGCACAACGTCATGTCCGAGTTCTGAAATAATGAAACACTGAAGAGCATGAATATGTGCTTAAAGCTAGGCACAGTAGTGTCCTCCCACAAGTTGGGGGTTCAGTTTAGGTCAGGAAGGTACTCTGAGCAGTATCTGCTCATCTCCCCCACTTAACCACGATTTGCTTTGAATTGTGGAGAGAATCTGAAATGGATGAAATTTAAGTGAAGATACATTCTGGGAGCACAACTCATACACCTCAGCACCAACTAATAATGCGGACAACAGCCATGGAGTAGAGATAGTCGAAATTTAAAAACAATATCCCAAAATATGGGCTCTATAAAAAGTTTCTTTTCTTTACTGTTGTAACGTACTGCTTTCTAATGGACACATAGTCATATTCAAAAGCATTTTCAAATTTAAAGGAGCAGATCTGCTTTGCACTACCTTATTTGTCTTTGACTTAGGGGCCAAAGTCTGAATTGCAGAATATTTGAGAAAACCCTTCTGATATTGACAAATGTGTTGGGATTTATACAGAGCTTATGGAGGAAAACATTCTGAAGGCCTAAACTGTGTTTCATTGAAAACTTTCAAAAATGTAGGACCTCAATTTGAAATTTTCTTGTTCGCATATTCAGGCAGGATCATCATCAGCGACTTCATAGAACAGTTTTTAGTGTGTTTAGCCCATCTCATGTGCTTAATTTCTAATATTATGCCCAAGACCCACCCCATGCCCCTTAATCTAAAATGCTGTAGGTGAAATCCAATCCAGATATTCATGCACAATAATTTTCCTGTTTATGAGACCAGACAAGATCACCAAGGAGTATGTAAAAGTATTTAAACCAGGCATATATTTTTTATATGTTTTGACAGTGATTAAAATACAAAACTTCATCAAAAGGTAAGATCAGAAAGAGATAGTGCTAAAGATTGGTGAAAGAGAGTCTTTGTACCAATTAGGAAATAGAGTATTGCTGAAATCTCATCTGGGGTAACTGTAGGCAATCAATTGTATCCTGCTTGGGGATCAAGTGAATGTCCAGTTCTCTCAGCAAAGCAACTGAATCAACATCCTTCCCCAACCCTACATCCCTCCCCTTCTGGTGTTTAAGCACATGGTGCTCAAGTTTGAAAGCCCTGTTAAACTGCAGTAGGATTGCCACAATTAGGGTTTTGTCACAGCCTGATTTGGGAAGAAGCCAGTGACCTAGAAAATAGATATGAAGTTTCAAATGCATATAATCAAACCTTCAAGACTGATTTCAGGTTCAGTGCTGTCTTGGATTTTCTTCAGGTAGAATAAAGAAGACAACGAAATGGGGAAAAGAGTGACAGGATAAGTGGAAAAGAGTAGATAATATTGTGTGAGCACAGATGCTAATGAACCAAAAAACAGCATTTTATTTAAGTGTTACATATATCTGCACAGAAGTCAGATATTTGAAAGCAGTTCTAGTTGTAGATTAGGCATATTTTCTGTTCAGTACCAGGTCACAACCAAGCCATTCTAATGTGATCTCTCTCTAGCTCACCAGTACAAACAGTAAGAAAGAAGTAGAGAGGGAGAAGGAAAAGAGTGAGCAAAGAATATTAAAGACATTGAGAGAACCACAGTCATTGACCTTGCAGTAGAAAAAAATCTGTTCTTTATAGGTGGTGGTAGCTGAAATCTTGTACACAAATCAAAGTGAATTCAAATCTTGCATGTTTCCATTTTATCTAAACACTTCAGTAACACAGTCACTGGATCTTCAGGAGAACGTAATCTCATATATATACATATATATTAAGTCTGAGATTGAAAAACCTTTAATCAATTCTAGTATGTTTGGTGAGAAAAAACAAATCTCTGCTTAATGACTGGCAATATCAAAGAAACCCAAGGTTTTTTTTCCACAAAGATCCTGGTTGAATCTCTTTCTATGTTGAATATATAGATACGTATATGAATATACATTAATCTTTGACAATTGTAGTCAAAGTTTTTCAAGTAAAAACAGATAAAGTTTAGATGTGATTTGCCAAGGCCACTTCAAGCTCCACAACATGTGAATGAAAAGCACCACAAAGACTTTAATTCATTAAAAGTTTGTTGCTCATGGATTAAACCTCTTCTTGTGCTAATAATTCTCAGTAGCACTGTACAACAGATGCTGCAGAAACCCCTGAGGCAGCCAAGGAAAACCAAGCCAAAACCAGCAGAGAAGTCACTTACCTGTCTGAACTCCTCCAGGTCTATTTTGTTGCCCACCAGCACCACGGGGATGTCGTAAGTGTGCCGGACACGGTAAATGAGCTCCTTAAACTCAGCTGCTTCTTGAAAGGATTGGCGGTCTGTGATGGAATAGCAGATAATGAAGCCCTCCCCACCTCGCATATACTGGTCCCTCATGGCTGTGAATTCTGCCTGCAGAACAGGAAGAACATGCTCAGTAATTTGGCAAACAAAATTATCCATCTGTAAATAACAAACTTGCGGAAAATTTCCCTGGATCCCTACATAAATTCACATTACTTGTTTTACTGCTTGCTGAAATTCCTGCATCCTTCTGGGTTCATCAACCCCAATAATAAGGATTTCTCTTAGAACTTCTTTTTCTTTTTTCTTCAAGGGAGCTCTGTCCTCTAAGAATATTAACTTATTATGCAAGTGCCTGCATACAGAAAATACTGTGTTATGTGGTACCAGAAACTTCTTCAGTGGTGCCAGTACAAACAGATGACTTGCAACTGAATGGATATTGACAGGTGTAAAAGAAACTGTATTACTTCCTAGGAATCAAAAACAGGTACAAATTCCTTACTATGCACTCAATTCAAAAGCTCAGTAATTTTGAAAAGACATTCATTAGTTGCCACCAGCTTAGGAACAGTGCCTAACAAAACAGGGATCTGATCTGCAAAAAGTTCTACTTTTACAAAGGCTCTCAGAAAAGATGGAGGTCTCATTTTGGTGTAGGATAATATCATTAAATGAGAATGAACAATTTCAAACAATGCAAGAATTGGCCCCATTTTCTCCTCCTTCATTTTTCTCATTTTATGTTTATTGTCAGAGCAATGCTTCTTGTTACTGGTATGGGGGTTTTTTTTTCAGAGGCTTTTAATAACTGCCACGTACAAAAAATCAAGATTTAGTTTTCAAAAACTAGTCTCAGGTACTGTGGCTTGAGAATATATTTTAAAGCCAGTTTCTTCTTCAAGTTTGTTTGCTTTTCTTGATCACAGAATAACCCAATACCATGGCAACAGTCGGTCAGGATCAGAATCCTCCTGACAGAATCAGTTCTCCAGAGATATTAAGATGCAGAAAGGTCTGATAAAAAAGGAATACACATATCAACATTGGGCCATTTCTATGAACAGTAGGATGCAGCATATAATCCTGTATTTTTTACTCTATTGAGAATTTAGGGTAGGATTTCTTAAAACAGTTTAGTTTACATATGTATGTCCTCAGCCCTTGCTGAAAATTGAAGGGAAATGGATTTCCTATGCTCTTTTAAAAGCCTCAGCCTTAAATCTCTCTCAATAGTTGCTCATGTTGATTGACAATACTTCCTGTGAATAGACTTTCATGTTGACCGTTATCATTTATTTATGATGTATCTTTTACCCAAGGGTTTTATATATCATTCAAAACATTTCACCTACTGCAGGAAAAAGTCCATCCACCTAAGCTTCAAAATGGCAGACTAATAGGTAATTTAAGGGTAGGATTCTGCTTTGAGGCTTACTCAAAATTGGAAAATCTCTAAGTTATCACACCATAGCACCCCCAGAGAGTTTATTAGCTACCAAGCTACAAGACAGAGTGGGTCAGGTCATAATGTAGCCCATCCTGTGGAAACTGGATGTGCAAGCAGTAGGGCTGCTGAAAGTGGAGATATAAAACAGAAAGGATTCCATACTCTATGGTTTGGACAAGACACTGAACAGAGCTGTGTCTCTCTTCTCAGATCTTTTCCAGTAATCTACATTAGATAGCTACAAGATTAATAAATGATGCAATACAAAACTATACATCACATTCCAAGTCTCCAAGTTGAGAGCAGGGACTGTTAATGACTAAATACAACAATTAAATCCATTATACACCCACAGATGCCAGGCTTTTTAACCAGAACAATGATCTCACTAGAACCTCCATCCCGTGTGACCCTGATTTTTCTCCTCTTTTCACAAGTCCCTTAGAACTGTTCTACACCATTATTAGAAGAGTAGTCTCCTTTGTAGGAGGAACAGAACTAATCCAGGATTCCTTCAGGCTGAGAAGAAAATGGAAACCTTCAGTGAAGTTAAATTTGTGGATTGGGCTTCTGAATTCAGCTGGCTGTGCAGCTGCAGTCTATCTCTAAGCTGTCCTTGTAAAAACTGGTAAGTATTCCAATGCCGTTAATGGACTACAGGCTGCTTCTGGTGCTGGAAAATAATTATAGGACTGGTTATCTAACTATCTATTATTTGCACCTATTATTTTTTAGAGGGTTTATATAACTGAGTGGAGCTGATAGCTATAAGTACATGTTTTCACATGAAACCTAATGGCAAGCCCAGATGACCTGTCTCCTTAAGTTAGAAATGTCATAAATCAGCTACTGTACCACTGTATGACAACTCTGCACTACCTTTTACAAAGAATGACCTCTGTGGAAGAAAGTGATCCACCTCTAGGAAGTGCTCAGAACTTTGTACACTCATTTATAGCCATATATGGCAAACCAAGAAGGAATTAGGTCACACATCCCTGTTTAAGTTACTCACAGTAAGTGATGTTCTGCAGCACGAGTACTCCCAGGATCACCCTCCAGGGATGCTTAATGGCTTTCTCTGACTGACAGGAGGCCCTGGGTTCCTAATTTCACACACTGAATCATTCCAAAGGGGCAAAGTGTTCAGCTTTTAGGACTGACACTTTTGAGTCAGAATCATCTACCTACATGTTCTGGTTCATGCCAGGGCATAGTTAAGACTTTCAAGATGGGAATGAGTTTACCTATGCAATTTTTCATTATGACACATTATTACTGCTGATAAATTAGACTAAACAGGCAAAATACTTTAGTGTCATGTTTGCAATGATCCATTTTCAGAGGCATTAAGTATTCTGTGCAAACTGGATATACTTGGCTTTCTGTTGTTACCTCAGTCAGTCATTTCCATTCCAATTTTTTCATGTTGACATTAGTTTCTCAGTTTTTTTTTCCCCTTGGCACGATTGCTCAGTACAAAGTCAAGGACTCCAAGGTCAAACATAAACAAGCTTGTTTTTTGATTTCAAAAGAAGTGGGGTTTGTTGTTTTGGGGCGTTTTTTGTTGTTGTTGTTGTTTGGTTGGTTGTTTTTGTTTTTTTTTTTCACCAGGAATCTCATCATATTAATACTTAAGAGAAAGAATAGATTTAATTGCCAATAAATATACTAAAATCTTTGCAAATCTGTATGCATATTATATATAAAAAACAAAGGACTAAAAAGAAATTACATCTCTTTGTTAATTTTTTAATTTGTCTTATTCCAGATTCCACTTTTTTTCATGTTTCTTTACAGTAAGCAGAACTAAAACCCAAGTTGACCTGGGTTTTGTGAATGTTCAGGTGTAGATAGAGACAAAGCAAAAGGTTTTACAGATTTTTTCAGTAGTTTTATTTTTATATTTTGCCTTATTCCTGTAAAATAAGCTGTGAATCTGTTAGACTAATATCTTCTTTAATCGTTTTTTACTTTAAAAGAGACCTCTGAAATATTGTTCAAGAACAGTACTGGATATAAATTTCTACTCAATGAAGGGAAAATAAAAAACATTTCCAAGTCAGTAAATGCCAAGGGGAAAAGACAGAAGGAAATCACACCCCCTCAAAAGGAAATAAGTTCTGAAAATCATAGTGAAGATTTGTCATGCTTGCAGCACTTTGCAGCTTGACATCAGTCTTGAGTACTCTCTTGTGTATTATGACTAAGACTTAACTGAAAAATGTGGTAAAAAACCCTTTTGAAACCAAATCATCACTCTTCTTAGGAGATGCTATACCTGAGAACAAGCATCAAGTTTGGATAGAAACAAAACAAAACTTTCTAAAAGCTGAAACAAGGCAGCATAACTTTTTCTTTTTCCAGCATAATTGAATGCAGAAAAAAAATGCCACTAATCCTCATAAGACTATATATTCCTACTTGTTGTTGAAGAGCATTGACAAGAAAGTCTCTTGATGGTTAAGTTGCTCCTAGAGAGATGTCACATTTGCCTTTCTTCATTTATCAGGCATCTGGCACGATTTTTCAAAGGTATCAGAATGGCCTCACAACGATATCAAGCAGCTTCCTCAACATGCTTGGATGTGTCATCCTGTGGTACTGAACTGCCTACACCCAGCTTGTAGGCACTCTCCCTTATTTATCTCCCTCTACTCTCTCTCTTCCTCAAACTTCCCTGGGAAGCATAAGAGCAGAGCTTGCCTTTGAAGGCTGGGAGAGAGGAGGCCTTGAGTGTGTTTGTGCATTCCATGTTCCTCATCATTCCGACATTTGGAGCAGCCCCATATTTTTCCTGATCTATGTGGAATTGCCAATGTCCCTGTAGAAACCTATCTCATTGCCTTTGAATGCCTCAAAATTCTCAATTCTAGCAACACTTTGTCTTTCATAATCCAATCCATTCGCACCAAAGAAATAATTCCATACCTACTGTTGGGAGGGTGTTCCTATTTTCACTTCTCATCCTCATGTATATTCTTGCTTCTTCTAGCAGCTTTCAGGAAAACAGCTTAACAAAGAGAAAGTGCCTAACCTCTGTTTTCTCTCCTTCATCTTGATTTATACTTTTTCATCTCACATTTCATAATGACCAAGAGAAAACTTTTCATAAAGAGAAAATTTTTATCATGGATATACAAATAAAACTTGTATGTTGGATTTTTTCATTAGAGATCAGAATCTTTTCCGAGTAAGATGTGTATCTTAATGTGTCCAGAAGAGGAAACAAAGTCATTGAGCAGTAAAGTCACACTATACTTAGATACTTAGATCGTTATGAAGGATTGGTCTATGTGTTGTTATCAAACAAAAGTCTAGGTCTCATGTGCAGCTCAGGAAAGCCCTGCCTTGCTGACTGAAAGAGTCTAGCATGATGTATAATAAAGTTCAGCAAAGCCAGTTTGTTTCTTTACTGTTTCCTAAGAATTTCCTCCTGAACAATGCTGGAGAAAGAGTGCTGGGCTAGAAAAGCTTTTATGTAACTCAGAATAGAAGTTGTTTAGAAGCAGCATCTCCTACATCACCACTTTAAACCAGCAGAGTTCTAAAGTGAAGCTGTTTCTCCCTGATCCCCATTTTGTGTATAGCTAAGAGATGGCCTTGTCAGCTGCAAAAAGGATAAAAGGGAAAGAAGAGAAGAAAAACAAAACAAAACAAAAAAGGACAAGGCAATGAGCAGAGGGTCACCATCCCTGCCCCTCTTTTGCATTGTGTGGTGATGCATTTGAGCAGTAAACACAGCTTGGAAGTGCAGTCCTTCCCCACGCTCCTCAGAAGTGTGGTGCTTAGAAATTTAAAGATGCAGCACCTCTGAAGCAAAGGTGTCATGTTTTTCAAACTACACACACACTCCACGCATTTTGATGTCTGTTCTTTTTTTTTATGATCTTGCCTTGTATCTCTGGAAGAGGTCAGAGCCTCCCCAGGGAGGCCAGCCTCACAGTTTGAAGAATGTCACTTTCTATATCTTCTTGTCTTATGTTCTGCTTGACTTTAGAACCGGGAATCTGCTACCAGATGTTCTTAATCAAAACTGTCTCCCTGATTACCACAGGGGCCGTTCTTATTATAAACTGGGGTTTTTTTATATTTGTAGTGAACACATGAGAGGTGGGATATGTTCTTGCGAACAAGTAGGGTATTGTTCATCTATGGCAATGAATAAACAAGGATAAAATTAACAAAAAGGACACTGGAAACTCAGGGGGAGGCAAAAACAATCTTCAAATAATGAGAGAAGAAAAAATTAAAACAATAAAAAATATGTAAAACTTCAATGTTCACGCAGCATTTTTTAATGTTTAAAAGCATTTTAAAAGTAAGTTGAAAATTTCCTCTGTCTCAAGAAATTTTTTGCCAATACAGTAAAATATTACTTTTTAGTAGCAAATCTTTTTTAAAGTCTAATGCAAACCTCCCATATCTCTGTGTTAGTAAATTTTCCTACACAGATAAAAATCATAAATCAACTTCATCAGGATTACATATCATCCACCTGGCACTGCTTGTCATAAAGTGTGCTTTTCTTTCACCTCTTGAAATAAATTTACCTGGTGAAAATGCACTGTGAGAAGTACTGTGATAATTATCTTGTTTTCATAGAATTTGTTAATGTTTTATTCTTTGAGAGGGGAGGAGGGGACAAAAGCAAATAGTTTTTTAAAACACTTATTTATAATAGCAAGCAGCAAGAAACCTGAGGCAGTTACATTTCAAATAAGAAATTATCCAGATAAGATCTTAGCTGGATATTGTACATTATAAACATTGTAATACCAGTACTAATCTAGATGCAAAAGACAGGCCTTATTTCATCTGGTTTCTGCCTCCTGAAGAGGTAGTCGTGTATTCTAAATTTAGAATCATAGTTTTGTTTAGTCTTCAAATGTCTCTCTCTACCGTCATTAGGGAGAAACAATTGACCCTGGAGAGTAACTCAACCCATCCTCAGAGAAGCGTTTAAGATGCCAGGAGTGTTTTTATTTTGTACATCTTTCACTCCCTTGACAGAGACTAGAGAGCCCTGCCTCTGATGTCCACAGCATTCAGGCAGACCCTGCCCAGTCATATCCTTCATGCATTTGGCTGATAAAGCTATTCTTCCTCTCCATTTTAAACTTTTCTTGTAGCTTCTGCAAGGCTGTTTCATTTCCAATGGAGTTGAAAAGATGAAGAGAATGTAGCACTAATGCCTAAAGCCAGTCAAGGATTTTTCCCTTCCCAGCACTCAGCAGTGGGAAATGCTGTTCCTCAGCATGGGTTGAGTAACACTATGAGATAATAAAGGAACACTTTTTCCAGCACAGAAGCCAAAGTTCTCAATCTACTGCCTTTGCTCACAGGAGCACTGCCTGCATCAGCCACAGGTTCCCAGCAATGAGGCAGCAGAAAACAGGAAAGCACAGAACATTATCAGCATCACTTCACACTCTCTTTTTGTCTCTCTCTTATTTCCAGCCATCCTTTGCAAATGACAACAACAAAAGGAGTTACATAGCAAAAGATAGCTAAGAATTTGCAGCAGGTGGTACTCAGCCACCTGTGCCAGCCTAAACCATCTGCCACATCACTGGGAGGAAGGAAGGGAGCTGAGTAACAGCTCAGAGACAGACCAAAGGAAATGCAGGGGTTCTGGCTTAAACACTGGAGGACAGAGATTGATTCTTCTCCTGGTCACGTTGTCTACACTGCTCTGGTTGTACATCAAACCCATCTCTTACAACCCTTTTTGCCTGTTCTTGTAATGATTCAGAAGCAGTTCAAAATGGGATTAGTATAAATGAGAATTAGCCCATAAGCCTGCAGTGGAAGTGGATTATTATTATAATCAGTCCCTTGATTAATGATCAGTCAGTGTCTCACGCCTTATAATTACAGGAAAGAATTTTTGCTTCTGTTGTAAAACAGCAATATCCCTTTCCTTCTGTGAGTTTGTACTGAGGACAAAATGCACATCACTGGTGATGGGAGAAGTATGAAGATAAAAAACATTCAGCCCAAGTTCCTAGCAAACTAATGGCTTTCTGAGTTTTATCTGACAGCCTTCCAAGGCAATATTATGAATTCCACATTGTACAAAATCAGTAGCCTTTTTTAAACTCTGAGAATATACAAGGATAAAGCTGAGACAGGCACTGAAATTAATCTGTAATTTAGAAGACAACTGGCCCCCTGTTTAAGCTAATTTATGTACATGGAAAGAGAAACAGAAGAAGGAGGAGAATATTCATGACAGGTGTTCTTTCTGGAAGACACAGGTATAATATCCATTTGTATGAAAAATAGCAGCGTTACTTTTTAGCTGCTGATTCTTAGGGGTTTTCTGGGCTAGCTCACGTGGGTAAAGTGATTGACAGCACCTCAAGACCTGGCCTATGGGTGAGAAGATGGTCCAAGTTTAGTGGGTCAACTGAATGGATGATCGCTTAAGAAACCAAATCAGACATGCACTGATTATGAAATTCGAGCTTAGATTTACATTCCTGTTTTTCACACAATTTTGGCTGAAAAATGTCTAAAATTATTTTCTCCTCCTAATTTCCCCTGTACTTATGTTCTTCAAAAGAAACCTGTTTACTACAGAAACAGGTCTTCAGTCACAGAAAGGAGATGATGTTGCACTAGACATCAGCTCAAAATTCTTTCTCAAAACCAGTATATTTTCATGTAAACAGATGGATTCCTTCCCACTCATTAATACATTTTTATCTCTGAATGCAGAAAAGACTTTATGCACAACTAAAGTTCTGAATGTAAAGAGAAATTAATTAAAAATAAAGCTAGCACTTTCTTAGTATGGATTACTCAGTCAGGTTAGTTCATTGCTCTCATCTTCATCCAAATGAGTCTGGGGCTCTGAACTGGTATATTAAGCTTTCACCCTGTCTGAAAACCACAGATTTGTGAGGTTATTTTGTATTGACTTTAAATCACTGATAGACATGATCTATTTTCACCATCAATGAAACTATGTTGTTCCCCACAAGTGGACTTTTGGATTCAGGTTCCCCTTCTCTTTTCAGCTGTGATACTGCCTCCCGTGCTATCTGGCACTGGTCTCAGTCACAGACCATTCAGGATTAAGCCTCGTGAAAAACAGGTGTCAGTGCCCCTTTGCATCCTGAGCACTGATGGATGACTATTTCACTGCCCCTTCCCTAACGGCAGAGCATTTTATATGCACTCACTATTCTGTATTCACATGTCCTGAATCATGACTTTTGCAGACAGACTGAGCCACACCAGCCTGATAGAAAAAAAAGTAAGTAAAGGGAAATAAATAAGAAGGAGGAAAAGACAGATTTGAGCAATTTCCAATAAAATAACTCAGGACTACAAAATATAACATCACCGAGTGACTGTTCTTTCTTACTGAGGAGCTAGTAAATAACCTGCACTGGCTCTCCCTCCAGATATAGCTTCTTTTCACTAAGATTCCCAGTGCTCCCACTCTAATTGCCCTCCCGTCTCCATGTGATAATATATTTGCCAGTTTTCTGCAACTGTGCTTTTGTTAACTTTATTAATCCTGCTCTTTCCAAGATGGTTTGTCATGTGTAGTAATGAAAAGATGCAGTCCATCACCTGGGAGATGATATCTACTTTTTATTCACCCTTAAATATGGCTGAAATCACCATATCAATTCTCCACAATGCCAGTAAAAATTCCTCAGTGCTACACTCCCTAACTCAGAGAACTGCCTTTTTCTTTCATATTCATGCTAATGGTCTCTCTCTGAGGGATAAACACCTTAGCAATTTTCTTCTAAATGCAGGCACTGAAGCAATCTTCATTGTTAACTACCTCTAAAACCCCCAATTGCATTTGGTTTTTCATGCACCACATAATACTTCTCCCCCATTCTCATTGGTATGCAAAAAAGAAAAGAGCCAGTTTTCACCTTTTATCGCAAATGCATCATAAATGGTTAAAGGGAAAAAATAATAGCTTGGTAATTGCATTTCAATAAACAGCAGAGATAAAAAAAACAAAAAAAAGCCAAACTACAACAACCCACTTGTGAAGAGGTAATGAATGCAGCTGCAAGACAGAGCTTTGCAGGGATTCAGACATTCTCTTGTCAACTTCTGTGGTCATCACAGGCTTGCCACCTTCCCTAGCAAGGCCTTGTGCAGGCTTGCAGAAGTAAACCAGGAGACTGTGGAGTCAGACACCTCATTGTTCTGATAAATGACTGCAAAGTATATTCTGGATTGTGCATATATGCTCTCTCATGATGACTTCCCTAACAAGCATGCTGACCTTAAAAATTCTGCCACACAAGTTTTTCTCTTCCCTCCCCTGCACCCTACTCATCAGCAGAAATATAATTTAATCTAAAGGGGAGAAAGGAAGAAACAAGCAGAGTGGCTGTTTTAGACTTTTGCAACATTTAATCAATAGTGCACTCCTTTCTGCAACTGAAATTTAGCTCAGTGTTTATCTGAGGGGTGTGTTCCCTGGGGACTACAAAAATCGCCACAGCAGTAATGCAAAATGCCTGTGTTACCATCCTGCATGGATTTTGTATGGCCATTAGTTTTATATGGCTTACAAAGGGAACTTATGACATGAAAGTACTTAGTTGTCATGTCCACATGACTTCCCAACATGCATTTTTCATTTCCATGTGTGCAAATATTTTTGAATAATTTTTATTGTGTTAGGGGAAAAAAACCAAAACCAACAAAACTTAAGAAAACCCTACATGAGAACAAAGGCAGAGCTCCAAAAAAAAAAAAGTCATGAGGTGCCTTGGTTGGGTCAATAGATCCAACAGAGAAAGCAAAGGAACCAGGGAGACCTTGGAGCACTTTCCAGGAGGGGCTACAAGAGCACTGGAAAGAGACTTGGAAACAGGGCATGGAGCAACAGAATGAGGAAAAAATGGCTTTAAAACTACAGAGGGTAGGGTTGGATGGGATACTGGAGAAAAATTCTTCCCTGTGAGCATGGTAAGGCCGTGGCACAAGGTGCCTAGAGAGGCTGTGGCTGCCCAATCTCTGGGAGTGTCCAAGGCCAGGTTGAATGGGGCTTGGAGCAACCTGGGATAGTGGAAGGTGTCCCTACCCATGACAGTGGTTTTACAATCACTTCCAATCGAAGGCATTCCATGATTTTATGATCCTGAATGACATTGAGTAGTGTCTGAGATATGCCAAAACTCTCATCACCAGCATGTCCAAAATTTATATGAGTCTGACTTGTCCAGCTTTGTTCAAGGTGTTAGTCAGGTACTATGCTGATTTCTGACACAAGTACAATCAACATGGCCAGTGCTAAACTTTTGAATTTTTGTCTTCTTAAAAGAAAAGATCATTCCCTGGTTTCTCTCTCATCATCCCATGGCTCTGATAAAATTATGGAACACTCATGACAAAAAATTATTCTCCTCATCCAATTGACACAAATTAAAAAGAGGCACAAAAATCCATGCAAGCTGTGCAAGTTTTCCTCTATGGAAGTGAGAAAAAGAGATATCCAAAAATACAGCTTGTTAAGAAAGGAAAAAAAAAAAAAAAAAAAAAAGGAAAAAGAAAGAAAGAAAAACCCCCTAGAAAATAACTTATAATTTCACTAAATATTTTATTGAGTTCCTACTTTGCTCCTCAATCCCTCTTTGAAAAAAAAATTGGATTAATGAAATAACATTTCTCAGATTATATAGGTAACAAGCAATGGAGCTCAAAATTTGCTGAGGCTTACTTTTCTGTTTGTTTATTTGTTAGTTAGTTGGTTGGCTAGTTGGTTGGTTGGTGTTGGAACCCAGGGCATCT
>VWYP01006168.1:24253-56908 GCA_013400435.1 Pycnonotus jocosus | reverse complement strand
ATAAACTATTATAAAGATAGCAAGGCCTAAAAAACAGATTGTGAATACACAAAAGGAGACAGGACACTTCCCTTTAATTCAAAATACTGAAGACATCTGGTGCAAAGATTTAGTGTGATGAAATTTCACTGAGTATGATGGAAAAAAACAGCAACCTTTTTTTTTTTTTTAAGTTGGGAATTTAATATGCCACATTTACTAGAAGTTGAAGATGGTATGTCTACCTTTGTTTGTAGAGAGCATACAAATGCTATGTCACCAGCTTATTTCCATTTGGGAACTATTCATAAATGGTGCTCACTGGAAGACAGGCTCCTGCAAAAACTTTTTGCATTCCTCCCTCTGACCTCTCTCCAACTTCATTTCGCCACAATATGTTTTTGCCACCCATCTTTAAACAAAGCCCACTAACATCTTTAGAGAAAACAAGCAGTAACTAAAATCATGAAAAACCTTAGCACTGAAGCTAACACTTCCAGGAAAATATGAGAACACAAGGCAGGCATTTACCATTCCCTCTTTCGGTAGCAGAAGATGCTGGCCAACAGTCCAAGCAGCACCACCACTGCCACGGGGATGAGAATTGCAATGATTAATCCTACAGCTGGGGGATAAGAAAAGGAAAACACAGTAAATATATATCCAATGACACCAGAAAGTTTAATGCCTTTTCTAACATGCCCTCCAATTAAAGACCATTCCATTAAACTCAGCTAATGCAATCATCTGCAAACAGTGATCTACACCATTACCCTTTCCCTTTGCTGGAAAGTTCATCCATAAACAGATTTAGTGATAACTACAGGAATCAGCAAATACTTCTCTCTGATTGTTTAATTACAGAGGGCTTCATAAGCAGCACAAGACCCGTTGCTACTGTGATTCTGTTCTCACTAAGCACTGGCATTACACTTTCATGCTACCTGAGCTGGCCAAGTTTCTGGTAATGGCTCTTCCATGCCAACAATTAATTGCATAAACAATTAGTTATATGTTTATATGTTTTACAATGCTTCCAATTCCTGGGCTTTATCTCTAGTACATCCCCACTGCCCTCCTCCATTGATATTAAGTGCCTCAGGCTTGATTTTTCACATATTTCAGTTGCACCCCAGCGTTTAGTCCTTCATAGGAAACACTCTTTTTCTCTCATTCTCCAAAGTCAATATTTTTTTTTTTGTAACTGCTTCTTTCAAGGGATCAATAAAACGGAATTAAAAGCAGAGAAGCATCCGTTTAAATTCTGAAACTGATAAATATTTCCACAATGTCTTTCTTCCCACCATGTAGTAGCAGATATTCATTATGGGAAACCTGACAAAAACAACTGGCTGTTTGAGAAAACTAAGCTCAGACACCACTATATCAGTAGTAGGTTAGAAGTTATTTTTTATGCATACATTACCGTGAACTACAAAGTAGCTGTAATAAGAAAGGATCTTTCCCTCACTCTGAACTGTACCAATTTTTATGTTTATAAATAACCAACTAAATAAAGGGAAAAACTAGACTGTAGGCCCAAACCACCTACAGGACCAGAAAAAAACCCCACAAACCAACAAAATAAGCTCAGCTTTATATACATCATACAGCCTCTGTGCTAAAGACAGGGATGTGTCTGAACAGGGATAATCAACTTACAGTCCTCCTTTGTCACCACATAGAGGCTGTTTGGAGGGCTCAACCCACCAGCAGTGTAGGCTTGTAGTTCCAGCTGGTAACTTGTTTTGCCTTGGAGATCAAGTATTTTCATAGACTTCTTTGTTAAGTCAGTGATGTTGTTAACTTTAAGTTCTGGATTCCCTGTTTGTTTGGAAGCAGTTAGAAAAGCATAACTTTATAAGAAAGGACTCAAAAAGACAACCTCAACCTTAGCAAAACTTTCTTGAAGTGAGCAGAGAAAACCTGAAGAACAGTCCGTGTATGGGAAAACGTTAATAAAGAACTCTAGCAATGCTGCTTGCTTACACAGCACCAAACAGCTCAGGAGTGTGGTGCTGCTGCTGCATGATGACTTCATTTCCTTACCCCCCTGCTTGTCCTCTTATGAATGTGAGTCAGGCTTCAGACCTGACAGAATAGACACTGGAAGAATATACTCTATTAAATATAGCTGTGTAACCTCCCCACCTCATCCACCCAGAGTATCTGAACACAGGACAGCATGACACATTGTCACTTAGTCACTGCATTACTTTATGGCCCCAGTGAGACAGGGTTTTCTCTAACTTTTGCTTTATATTAAAAAACAACTGTGCTAATCACACAGGGAGCTGATTATTTTAAATGCCTTTGTCACATATATGGGGCCAATTATAACAGTGAGTAATGCAACTGAATTATTATTAAAGCATCTTTTTCATTAAAGTGAAATTACATTATTAAAAAATAAAAAAGAAAGATATAAGCAAGGAAGTTGCAGTCTACAAAATTAACTCACCTGATTCTGAAAGTCTAGGCTTTAAAGCATCTTTTTCACCTTTTGCAAAGGAAAGAAGATATCCTTTTAAAAACCCTCGGCATTCATCAATAGGAATATCTTCCCATTTTACCAATATAGAATCTGAAGAAGTTTCTTCAACAATAAAATTTGGTGCAGTTTTTGGAGCTGTAGGGAGAATTACGAAGGAAGAAAACAGTAAGAAATTACCTTATCACAAAATGCTGAAACCATGTAAGTATTTAATCAGTTTTAATTTGGAGCTAGCATTTTCCAACACTTTCCTCAAGACTCTTCACTGTAAAGTACATGTGAAAGACTTAGCAGAAGGTGCTACAAAAATACAGCTATGCTGGACTAATTGTTAATAATTACTGCAGTATTAGTTATTAAGAGGTGCTAGAAGAAAAATTTCTCTTTGGCCAGCCTTCTTACAGACCCATGCATGTAAATACCCTTTTTCCTGTAACAAACCCCAAAAGACTGTATAAACATTCAGAGGATACATATTAGCTTTTACAGGCTTTAACTCTGTGACTTCATAGCTTGTCTTAAAATAAAAAGACTTCACATTTCTACTATCTCAGCTTAAAAGAACTACTCTTAGCAGTTTACACAAGTCCTTATTCCAGTACCTGAAGCCTAAAGTGTTACAGCAGATAATGCATACGGTCATGTATCGTGTCAGGACTTAGTCTGACATTTGGCTTTGATCCTGCAGGGCTGAACTTATGTTTAAGAATGCATACATTTTTCTCTTGATGGTTATCTGTCCAAAGGCAAGTCTGAAGTTTTAGAACGAATCTATGCTCTTCTGGATTTCTCAGTTCCTAGTAAGTTTCTTCTGCACATTCAATGCATTTTTAGTCCCTCAGTCTTTATATCTTGAAAGCTTCTGTCTGATCTGTCCATGACACACATGGAAAACTCTTCTGAGAATTTTTGCAGAGGTACAAACGGCTGAAAATTGAGTTTCTGGTAAAATTGCCTTAACCTCATCTTCAGCCTTAGCAATGAAATAACATCATTTCCAAGGACTTGGATTATGCCAGCAGCTCAGTTTTCTAGGCAAACTATTTTAGCAGAAAACACATTAAACTTCGAAGTGAAATGAGTGCTGTAGTTATAATACAATACAATATAGCTGTGGTGTTAAAGAGTAAGGTCATGTCCACACAGCTGGGAACAGAAAGCATTCAGACACTAACGCATCTTCAGGCCAGCAAAGCTCAGCATTGGGTCAAACCTCAGTTACCCAGACAGGGTTGGTGTGGCATAGAATACAAGTGCAATTCTTGAAGTGGTTTGTGCTCCAGGATCTAGTTTGGATCTAAGAAGTGCCTTCCAAGAGAAATGTTATGGCTACTTTATACATTTGTAAAATGTAAAAAGCTGTATCAAATGTGCTTAGAAGTTTATTTGGACTTGATGAATCAAAAAAGTTGCCTCTTCTTGTGTAGAAGGGACCATGGCCATGTGGTTCAAATTATGGCTGTGAATTGCTGTGACACTCTGTGCCACCACACAAGCTGGAGAACACACGGTGATTGCATATGTTTGGAACTGGAAGTGGCTGAAGACGTGTTACAGTTATACATAGAGAACAAACAGAAGTCAGTAGTACTGCATGGGATTCTGGTCTCAGTCTTCTGCCACTGAGTTAAAAATAGACACAGACTAAGCTCACTTTGAGATTCTGAATGATAAAAGTGCACTTACGCAGTTCTTTCATATACCCAGTTACATTTTTCAACAACTGATATCCCACGGATTTGCAGCCATACAGAGAAAAGTTGTATCTCACACCAGGTTTGAACATGGCTGCAAGAGAAAATTGTTGTAAGAATATTTCACTTGAAAAGAATGACATTTTTCAATTTCACATGATGCAGACACACAAATATGGATTAAAAAATTACAAAGTATAATGGTATAAATACCATCCCTACTTGTAATTTCTACAAAAGCTATGCCATCAGATGTGGTTTAGAAGCAGTAACCAAATCTAGCTCCCAGAGAAAGTTTAGTACTGAACAAAGATGATTCAAAACAAGCTACTCAAATTGCATAAATTGCCCTTTCCATGGAGAAACACAAATTGAAGTTACCAGAAATAATCCCCTTCCCTTCCTCCCACAGCAGCCATGTAGATCCTCCTCAGATATACAAATGCATTTTGTAATAGCCAGGCTTAATGGAGCAACAGTACAAAAGACATGCAGAAAACTCAAAAGTGACAGTGAAGCAACTTAGCAATGAACTTCAGCTCTGAACTGACTAAAAAGCACAGGTAGTTACCAAATTTATACTTCCCATGTCTTTGGTGGAAGCACAGATATTTGATGCTAGAACGTTTAAATAATTTACCACTTTCTGGGATTTTCTCAAGTCAGGGCTGTACACTACTTTCAAGATCTTTTCTAAACAAGATACCACTGTGAAACTACACAGAAGTCAGCTGGGTTTTGCAAGAGTTCAGGTCCAGCCTGAGAGATTCTCCTAGCAGAACTAAGAGCAGAGGTGGATTTGCCAGCTTGAGGCCAGCCCTAGCAGCTGGATAACTCACACAAGAGTCACATGCTGCAAGAACCATCCCAATGAAGAGCTCAGGAGTAAAGCAGTGCATCATTGGACAGACACAGTATTGTCTGCTTAAAAAAAGGTCATCTCTAGCTAGCACAAATGGAAACAACATGGACACAGTGTTGTAATTACAGACAGAAAAACATATAGCCCCCACCCTCCCAGGTCTCACTCCCCTCAACTTTCCTATGTATACAGCTCCAAGTTATTTTCTTGAATGGAGATTTTAATACTAAATTCTTCCAAAAGGCAAATATATATCCTTATAGACAGCAGACCAAAAAAAAAAAAAAATCTACATTTTTAATGGGCTCGCTCTTTCCCCTTTTGCTGCTACTAGTCCCACCACAGCTGAATTTCATTTCCCTGATCTGCCCACCAGTATCTAGAGACCTGGAATGTGCCCTGTTCCAGGAAATTTCAATAGCTGACAGCAAGCCAACACATGGAGGTCACACTTAAAAAAATCTGCCTTATGTAAAAACAACGGATTAGTCTTCTCCTATCCTGAGCAGCACTGTTTATGCTTAGAATCCAAATAAAACTCCAAACTCTAGATTAACCATTATGCATTAGGCTGAGTTGGGAAATTGTGAGGTATAGCTAGAAGAGGTAATTTCAAAGCAGTTAATAAACACAGGATGATAAAAGTTAAGTGAAGACTGATATTTGGATTTGGCAAGACTGTGAAAGAAATTAAAATAAACACAGTACCAGGAAGAATTTAATTTATTTACACAAGTACACAGCAATCAATCTCCAACCTATAGCTTCATGCTGCTCTTATTCCACTTGCTGCTCAGGATCTCAACCAGAAAGACACACAAGAAATTATTTCTGACTTACCAGATTTTATCACTGCATTTGTTGTATTTGAAGGAAATTTCTGCCAGTCCATCACACAGGGTTCAGACCCAGATGAATGACACCATTTTACTATGTAGCCACATGTCATGTTCGGGTAAGAATCCCAAGAAATATTAATTCCATTCCCCATTGCCACGGCCTGATCTGTTGTGACATTGTCTGTAACAAAAATGACACAAAAATCCATCAAAGAGCAGACACTTACCTATAGTCCAAGATGAAAGAAAGCCTTCCAGCCACAGCACAATGGCTTTATAAACGGCAGTCATTTCTATGAGGGACGAGTGAACTGTGAAATTCGAAACAGTGCACTCAGATGAGCTTTCTGGAGTGCTCAGAATCAGACATAGCCTGCAGCAAATCCCTCAGCCAGCCTTAAATATGATGACGAGAAATGCAGCAGCTCAGGACTGGCTTAAAAAACACTTTTTCAAGGTAAGGATTTACAGCAGATGTCAGATTCAAATAAGAATTGACACCAATCCGGCAGGAGCCTCCAGCTATAAATTCCTGGTGTCATTTCAGCGAATGGTTTGCCTTGTGTTTCTTTCAAAGTGTCTTGCTGTCACTCACCCAACCACAGACAACCATTTTTCATGAAGAATCAACAGCAATAATCATGTCCCTGGTCAACTTCAGTCTACAAGGGTAAATTATACAAGAAAGGAAAAAAAAAAAAGCTTTGCTCTTAGTCTATTTTTCTAGTTTCTGATTATCTAAGGTGTAGCTGCCCTTAAAGTGATAAGATCTGGGAACAGCTTCTGATTCCTGCAGCTGCCTTCCATGTCTGTCCATCAGATGGGACCCTGCAGAGCTAAGGGATGGCTTCCAAAGGCCACCACAAAAGCAGTGGCCCCATGACAGATCTGCAAAAACAATCTCAGGGTTTCAGTTTTCCTTTTTCTGTGTTCTCATTTATGCTTCCCATTGAGACTGTTATTTCATTTTATTAAAGCCATAAACTATGGAGGGCTGAAGGGCAAGGAACAGTTTTTAAGCATTAGTGCTGTGAAAACTTTACTCTCACAGATGGGCTGTGAATGTCAAATGACTGTCTATTTCTAAATAATCTTAACATACACTTAATTGTACAATTGTTTTGTAGCTTGCTCATGGCAAGAAAAAGAAACACATGAAAAAAGCAAATCAACTTTACAAGGGCATTGATACTGTCTCCAGAAAAACTACTATGCACCCAGTGAAACTACATTTCTATGACACTGGAAAAGATCTATATAATATTATTATAATTATCAGACTAATTTTTTCTATTTATAGAAAAGAGTTTTTTACTGACAGTAATCATGTACTCTCTAAAAAATACTTTAAAACACCACACTCCACCTTATTTTCTGAGTTAAATGACTAGAAGTTCACCATGAGCAGTACTGCTCATTTTGATGTATTTATATGTCTCCATATATTACATTATCTACATACATACATTATCTAAGTCTGAGACTTAGAATGGAAAAACAAATAACTACTAGCACTAGAGCACTACTGTGGTAGGGGAGTCTGGACCAGCCAGACTACATGCCCCAACTCTCTACAGAGCACTTTTTAGAGACAGTGACAAATTAATTATGGCAGTGTATCCTTTGTTTGTATTTTCAGTTTTCAAAAAACCTCAGCATATCACCAGCTTCAGACCCTCTGCTCTCTTATGGACATTAAAAGCACTTATAGACTGCACAGAGGAAGCAGCCAGAAAAGATGTCTGGGCAAAAAAAAGTCATCCAGTTCTTTGAATGAGTCATCTTTTATGACTCCAGTCAGTGACTCAATTCCTATACCAACCTGGAGCGAATCTTTAATGAGTACAAGTTGGGTAATACCAAAGGGAATCTCAGACATCTAAGAGAAAGCTATAAATGAATGCAAAGCTCTAGCTGCAATCACCTATCCTACACCACAAATCTACTACAGAGACGTCTTTGACTCCCAGAGTCTCACTCTTTCTGTGCTGAAGGAGAGCTATAAAAGCATTTCCAACCAACTGTCCCATACAATTACTTTTCCCTCCAATGGGCAGACTAAGATTATACTACCAGGTATTACTAGCATTTGTGCTGTGCTCAGTTCTGGGCTCCTCAGGACAACAGAGACATGGAGTTCCTGGTATGGGTCCAATGGAGGGCAACTAAGATGCTTAAGGGACTGGAGCATCTCTCTTAAGAGGAAAGGCTGAGGGAGTGGACCTGTTCAGCCTTGAGCAGAGGTGACANTCCTGGTATGGGTCCAATGGAGGGCAACTAAGATGCTTAAGGGACTGGAGCATCTCTCTTAAGAGGAAAGGCTGAGGGAGTGGACCTGTTCAGCCTTGAGCAGAGGTGACAGAGAGGGGACCTTATCAATGTCTGTCAGTTGTCTGCAGGGAGGGGTCAGAGGAGGGACCAGGCTCTGCTCGGTGGTGCCCAGCAACAGGACAGAAACTGATGCACAGGAAGTTCCACCTGAACATGAGGAAGAACGTTCCTGTGCAGTAACCAAGTACTGAGACAGGTTTGCTCACAGAAGTCATGGAGTCTCCTTAACTGGAGATACCCAACTGCCTTCTGGACACAGTCCTGTGCTCTGGGATAGCCCTGTTTGGATGAGGAGGTTGGACTATGGGCCCTTCCAACCTGACCTGTTCTGTGATTCTTTGTTTCAGAGAAGCTCAAGAAACATTATATTTAACATGGTTTTCCTTCACACAAAAGCAAACTTATTTTTTCATCTCGCTATGAATCTCAGCCAGAACACATTTCTTCCTATGAGAGATGCCCATGTCTTATAACCTGAGTTGCCAGACAACCAACCATGACACCTGTTCTCCAGGTGGGCAAGGAGAAGCAGACCCATGAATGCTCCTGGCAAACAAGTGAAGATGGTCTTTCTATGTAAATCTGTCCTCTCTGAAGAGCAACAGCCAGATCTGAAGATACAAGTTTGGGCTTTGGGGGATTACACTGTCTGGCGTGCAGGGAAGTGTGGACTCTCAATAACTGCTTTGCAATATTATCTACTCTCCAAGCTCAGTGTTAGGAGCAGAAAATCATTATCTGGCTCAGCTATTTCCCTTTACAAAGCCCTCAACAAGAGTAGCAGTGTTTTAATTGGGAAGCTAAAGCCCTACCTCCTTTTCAAACACTGGCTCCGAAGAACAAGGATGCCAACACTTTTCCAACCAATCCAATTAATATTCTCCTGCAGAGCTCACAGGCACTGAACTGACAATTCTTGTCTTAAAAAGCCACACAACGCTTCCAAAACTTCTGAATCTCTTTAACATATAACACTTCTCAGTGTCTCAACAAGAACACGCAGAAATATATGGAGCTCCCTAAATATCAGGGATCTACATCGATGCTTTTAAAGCCTCATTCTTGTTCCTGAAAAGCACAAATAGCTCTAAAGACTGCACATTATCATCTTTATTTTATGTAAAGAGCACAAGTAATTGGTGAGACACTGCTCTAAAAGCAAAGTAGCATTTCTTCCCCCCGCCCAGCAGATTTGTGTGGGGAAATTAACTCAAATAAAAAAAGCATTATTTTTCAATAAACGAACTCTCCCAGGTATTGCCCAAGCTTTGAAGGTGTTTAATTCTCAGTTGGGAGCACTCACCACTTGGAAGTTCCACGCTTGTTATCCTTGAAGGGGGAGATGAGCCCGCATGGTTTCTGGCTACAACGCTAATTACACAATCACTTTTTCCAAGTTTTATCTCAGTACTGTTTGAGGGTTCAAAGACTACTTTATACTCCAGCAGTGTCTCTAGCAGGTGGCAGGACACTTCATGGGACACTATTTTTCCATTGGTTTCAGAAAGGGATAAGGGCTACAAACAGACAAAGTGCATATTAAAACCAAAATGCAATATACAGAAGATATGAATTTACTGTTCCTGATCTAGTCTGATGACTGTATAAGACATAAGGCAAAAAAGTAAGTCAAGTGTGACTTTAAGAATCAACATGAAAGTTCCTAAGTTGTTAATTTTCAGTTGAGATGTATAAAACATTTAATACTTCATGTGAAATGCTTCTCAAAGCAATGTTTAAATTATAAAACTTTAATAACATTCTTATTTGGGGAAAAATATTTGTCTCACTGGATGGTTCTATAAAAAGTTAAGAAAAGCACACTGGTTTATTGCCTATAAACTTCACTAATTCATAAATGTGTAAGTAAATAGTTTTTTGTACAGTTACATTACATATTATTTTATGGTCCCATCTACCTTCCAGAAGACCATTACGCTTTCACCAGAAGGACTTCTCTCTCTCCAGATATCTGGTCCTCTCGCAGGAGCTAAATAAAAAAAAATTTAAAAAAGAGTGGTAGCTTTTTACCCAGTTGCACAGTAGACAATTTACCATCTATTTTTAAGTTAGGTTTTTTTTCAGATGACTAATTTTAAAATATGCATCTTCACAATTTCAACATTTTATCATCAAGAGTCAGATGAACTTACGGGCTTCTGATGTTGTCTGCTCCACTCCCCTGCTCCAGTCACTCCACCTCCAGAAGTGGTCAGCAGCTGAGCAGCGCACCCTAAGCTGGTATTTGGTGTCAGGGTGCAATGCATTCAGCTGAGCTGTGTAAGTTGAGGATTTCCGACCAGGCATGGAGACATTGTGCTGTTAAAAATTTACAGAAATTGACATGATACATGTATTTTTTTTCTTCCAGATTACACTGCTAGTCAACACTTAAAAGGGTGTTTTTGTCCCCCCAAAAATACTGACAGTGTCAAAGCTGCAGTCAAGCCCTATGAAGAAAATAGTGGGGCAAAAAATGTCCCATGCAGTCACCCTAAACAATTAAAAACATTTCAGAGATCCACCAAAATAAAGTTCTATGCAGACAGAAATTGAAGTATACTGTAGGCAGCACCTTTGAGATGTAAAGTGTGAAAAGGAGAGGCAACACAGATGATTCTTGAAGAGGGTGAGCTCTGCACACAGTAGCAGGCAGTTGTTTCCCACCTATCCCATTCAGGGCCCCTCTCCCCCATACACAGCAAAACTGCTCACATGGGGCAGGCCAGGATTTCACCTCTGATGTTCAGAACTCACACTTCCACTGAGCACATGCACAACAGACTGCGGGGACAAAGGCCTTTTTCCTATGAGACATGCACAGAAGTACACTAGAGACAGTATGTTTGATGCAGTCTGCTGTCTTCATTTTTCCTTTAAAAAACATAGTATCCACATCTTACCTAGGTGATCTCAGTTCACAGCTTTTATGACAGGACTAGTCTCTCCTATTATTCTTAAAGTGGTTGAGTCTAGGGAGCATTTCAGTTTCACAATTTCTTAAAGAAACCCTAAGACTGGGAATACTTTTTTACTGAATCTAATTATAACACATGTGCATCACTGCTGCCAAAAACTGGACTCTAAGTGACTTTAAGATGTAACTAATTGTGCATTTCTAAAGCCAAATGACAACTTGAAAAATACTAGAAAAGCCAACAATCTCTCATACGGATGAAAATGCTTCTGAAAACATCCTCAAAATGTCATGTAAAACCCCATAACAATTTCACAACTACTTTTGTGACAGAGAACTCCTTGAGGTTTTTTATTATGCAACCAGCAACTATATAAGAAAACTATAAAAGCTTCTACCAAGCTGTTTGCTGCATGCAAAACATCTGTGGGTGAGGGCTCTAATACAGGTGAAGGGAATCAAACTGCTGTGGAAGAGTAAGTCCTAACCCTCTCCCACTATGCAGTAGCAGGGTTCACAAACGAGTGCATGACCCAGGTTTTGAGCTGTGTATTTCAAAAACATCTGAGTTCCTTTCACAGTACCTAATCTCTGGTATTACTTAACGCGTTATTACAGAGAAAATATAAAAGCTTAAGGATTCCACACTCATTAAGCGCTTTGAAAGTATTTTAAAAATACTCTTAAGAGAGCATGCACCTTATTATTTTGGAGGCATGTACATAATGATTATCTTCAGTCTTAGCTGCTTTATTTCTGTGGCTTGATTCACGTTATTCAAGGCTGTGCTCAACAGCTGTGCCCAGATGGCAAGTAAGTGCAGAGGGTAACAGAATACTGCTAAAAATCAAGAAAGCATTGCAAAAAGAAGCCTCTGAGGTTAATGCGCTCAAATGAAAAATTCAGGATTTGTGCACCAAGACCTACCTGAATATTCACTATGTGCCTACTTGAAATGGTCAGAGATATGTATGCACAAAGAAACTGGGGGTAAATCTCCGGCCAGCTGAAAATTCTAACTTTCCTAACCCCAGTAAGACAAGTCACCCTGTGCTTAGTCAGGCAATACAGAAGAGGATATATTCACATCACCTACACTCAGTATCTGATGCTGGTGTCTAAATTAGTATCCTAAGCTCCTCTGACAGTCATGAGAGTAAATATGCAGCTCCAGTCCATGATGCAAAGCACCAGGTAGCAGCTGGAAGCCCGACAGGCTGAAAATCTGAACCCCACCCAGAAATACCACCTTCTGTCATGATGCACAGGTCCTTGCTAGAGTATACATACTGATACATCCCATGGAGAATCCTTCCCTATCCTGCCTCTACATCACTGACATATGAACAGGTTAGCAGCTGCCTATCATGGCCACATGCATGTCAACTGCTGACAGCAAACAAATGAACTGTTCTGTGAGGGGAAAAAATAAAGGGAGAAATTCAGCTGCAGACTTCAAGATCTGAAACATCCAGTGTGGAAATCTGCAGGGCAGCAATGCATACTGGAACAAGAGCGTGTTAATAAGCCTGCACCAGGAAGGACTAAGCACAAGGACTGTTACCTAAAAGATCAACATAAAGCACTATGCACCCCTTTCAAGTACCAAATAACATGGTATATAATTTGACTTTTCTCTAGTGTAAAAAAACCCCAAAAACAAACAAAAAAACCCAACACCACAACAAAAAACCAACCAATCAATCAACCAACCAAAACAGGTAATAACAGATGAGCAGGATTTATTCTGATTTTAGTAAATTACTCATTACTACATAAATGATTTAATAAAATCATCTGAGTGAAGCTCTTGTTGAGAAAAGAATTTGAAATGCAATTAGTTCAGTGAAAAAGATCAGCATTTATTCCAAAAAATGTATTTTTTAAAAGCAATGCTTACCAGTTTTCTTTCAGAGTGACTACTGCTAACTTCAATTTGACACAGGAGCCTGATCTCAGCAAAGCTGCCATTTATAAACCAACGCAGTTGGATGCTTGTAGAGTTGTTCCCAGTAACAGTTAACTTTTCGGGGGTTTTTGGACGCACTTAAAAAGGAAAAAAAAACCCCTTCAGTTATGAGAAAAAAAAAAATCCACTTACTTTAGTTCAGAAGAATCTTATTTTAGAAGATCAGAGAAAATCAGAGGGAAAAGTGTTTCAATTAGCAACTGGGAAAATTGGTGCTGGGAAAGCACCTGCAAACAGTCTCATTCCTGAGTCTCTTCTTAGCTATCAAACATGGAAACAGATTTACCTAAGACTGAGTGTACTGCACACATGATAAGGAGTTGAGACACAAAAACCATTTTTCCTCTTACTGATTTTATCAAAAATGTGAAACACCAGCTATTTCAGATGACCACAAGCAATGGATGAAATTTACTCAACTTTGGTCAACTTCTGTGAATTTTTTTAGACAGGACTTAAAATCTGCAGATCAGGACAATGGAGGATTCCTAAATGACCCCACCCCAAAACTCAGAGAATTTTTCAGTAATATTCAGCACTAACATTCACAGCTATCAGAGAAAAAAAAATTCTACTGGTGGATTTGGTCCAGATACCTTAAGGAAATATATACTGTGCTTTGGAAATTAAATGAACAGTGCAGGAAAGAAAGAAAAGGAAACAAACAGGAAATAGCATATCACCTGGGTATGAAAAAGCCCAGTTTATAATTAACAGAAACAGATTATGCTTTTCTCAACTTTGTCAATTTACTCTGACAATTCTAATCTCAGGCTAGTTGAACTGGCACCTGGACAAAAAAAATGCACTATCCTCATATTTAATCCAGTTTTTCGGAGAACAGAAGAACACTGTAACCAACAGGAAACCTCAGCCGTGATTGTGGAGGAGAAAAGGGTGGCAAAGACAGTGCTAGAGAGGTGGTCATTTTCCTTTCTCTTTTTAAACTGAAGGTCTAATGAGAGAAGCTACTTCTTCCTCCAAAGCCTGACAACAGATGATCATGACTATTACAAATAGCATGCAATAATCCTGATAGTGTTCTGTCTTTTCGAGTTTTTGGTTTTTTTTTAATGCTCCAAGTTCTGCTGCTGTAAAACTGTGTAATATTTTGCCTTATAAGCAGACACTGAAATACAGGATCATTTACATACAGGTTCATAAAGTTACACTTAAAATTTAAGTGTTGATGTGTAATAGAATATGAAGCAAAACATAAACTTGCCCAGAGAAGTTGCAGATGCCTCATCCCTGGAAGTGCTCAAGGCAAGGCTGGATAGGGCCCTGAACAACCTGATCCAGTGTGCGGCACCCCTACCCATGGCAGAAGGTGGGGCACGGGGAGTGTGCCGCCTTGGAACTAAATGATCCTGAAGGTCCCTTACAACCCCAGCCACTCTGCGATTCCATGATAAACAGCAGCTGACTAATTATTATATCACATATTAGCCTTTATCACACAGCAGTCTGTCCAGCATGGCAGCACTCCTGTTGAGAATTGGCATCTCCCTATACAGTTCATCACTGCCTCATGACATGCCCTGAGCTCTTTCCAAATTCAAATTATTGAATACGGCAATAATCTGGTGACAATTAAGGAAAATAATTAAAAGTATACCATGTCAGAGCTCTTCCAACCCAAAACTAACAAACAGCATGCAGGAAATATCCTTTTCCCTTTGTAAGTCGTAAGTCTTACCTCTTTGAATTAAATCAACCAAAAGAGATGACTGTGCTTGCCCAATAGGATTGGAGACACCTAATATGAAATCATAGGTTTTTTGATCAGGCAGTACTGGAAAGCCACAGACATGGTCTTTGTTCATTTCATTGACTTCACAAGAAACATTTTTACCAGATGCTCTACAAAGTAAAGAAGGGAGGAAAAAGCTTAATTTTTGAATAAGTTAATTCCTAGCAACAGTCAGAAGTCTAGATTGAAAAAATGGCACAGAACAATGGATTCAGTTCATGTGGCTTACAGAATCATTTGATTGCAGAGGCATATCTGACACCACAATGCAGGTTTAAGTAGCATCAGTCATGACTTGCCCTGTTCTCATGTGAAACTCTCCTCTTCCACTAGCATAACATTTCCATTCTCTCACTTCTCAAAAGCCTGGAAAACAGGTAGGTCCTGTAAAACCACCTCACAAGTCACAGCTAAGATTCTGATTTAAAGTATCTTTGTTCAATCAGCATACATTTGCATTTAAAGAATTTTCTTAATTGCTTTCTGAACTAGTGAGATGCTACACACAGACAGTGTCTTTCTATAAGCTCTGTCAAATATGAACTAGGGTTTGTTACCTGGAATACATCCACTAGTCCCAGTTGTCTTTTAATCAAAAGCAGGAGAGGCAGTCTGATGACAAGAACAGTGGTGGGTCTTTAGGGATAAAATCTAAATTGTGTATCTGTATGTAGGTACATATCTCTGCTTTAATTACAACTTGTGTAAGCCTCTCATTCAGTAGCACAAGTTTAACTAACTTCTTCTTTCAAGCATTTTTACTTGTGTTCTAGCTGAGGTCTCAGCTTCCTCCACCCTGTGCTCTATTTCAATAGTTCAGTGTGGGTTGACAATAAGGATGAGAGTATTTATCCTGAAATGCATCACATTAACCTCACAGATTTGTGCTGAGCAAAACAAAACTGGACAACATTCTTACTTATAAGATGAACATGGGCAGTCAGTGACTGAAACTCCTTTTCTGTGAATACCTGCCATGTTTTGTCCACCTCTTTGCACCCTACCCAGTGGCTTTTTTAGCACTGGCACTCTAGATGACATCTGTGACTGTAACTCAAACCTTGTTGCCTCCAGCATGTTTCTGAGCCACTATGAGACTCCATTTCTTCTCATTTTGTGTGACTCAGGCCTCTCCTGGCTTCTTTCCCTTACAGCTCCTTTGGAATGACACAACAGTCCCCTCTCACCATGAGAATTTTGTTAACTCCTCACTAACTTCTAATCACAACTACCAAGTAAGTGGTTGCACTTTGCATGTGCTGTTCCAATGCTTCTTTTTTAAGGCTTTACATGGCCTGGCCTTAAAGACAATACAGTAGGACACTAGTTGACTGCTTCCTGTGGGTGAAACCAGTGTTATTTGTCCTTTTCAATGTTTTATGGGTAACATTTACTCTGCTTGCTCTAATTCTTAACAGCAGGAGAACAGATGGAGACTAACTGCTATTTTCCCTAGTGGCATTTGGGAAATGCCCCACTACCTGTCTTACAATTGTATCTCAGTGAACTTCTGTCATCCTGCTTAGCAGAAGCTCAGTAAATGTCTGAAATTATCTGACCCAGGTTTCATATTAAAAGTAATTAAAAATTAGTGACTGACTCCTACTACCTCTCTGTATTTTCATACTGGCCTTGTCTACATGTTGGCAGCAGCCTGATACACTAAGTGTTTCATCTAATTGTGGATTCATAATAGTATAAACCTTTTAGAAAAGTCATCCTTAATTCCCATTGGAATTTTGCAGGGCTAGACAAGGATTTTCCAATTTAGTTTAGGTACCGCCTCCTGAAACTCTTGGAAACTATTTTAGGCTCTAAGCTATCACGTTTAAGTAAGTAAGGTGCAGTAAGTCCCAGGCAGCAATGGAGGTATTCCAGTTGTATCCTTTTACTCCTTGTAGTGCTGACTAATTTTTACCTTTCAAATAAACTGTACTTTGTTCTTCGTTCTCCATATAGTCCACTGGGCCTGCCTGGTTTCCAGGTGCATTTTACTATCAGAAAGTTGGATGTTTCACAGGTGAGGTTTTGGGGAATATCAGGAGCATCTGTAGCAGGAAAGGAACCAAAACAGTTAGCTGATGTTTTACCATCCTAGTGAGACATTTGGGTTACTAGCTTCCTGAAAGCATTGCTCTTTTGTTTTGCTGGGTCTAGATTGGGTGCTTCAAAAATACATGGCAATAGTTACACCCCAACCACAGAAGTAATATGCGTTTTAAAAAAATGACAATGAAATAGATGGATAATTATCAGCCCCATCTGACTAACACTTGACTCTAGAATTCTAAGTGGGTGGGTAATCTGGCAAATCATATGCAAACATGTTCACAAGCTCCAGCCTCTGACCTGGAAGTGTTTCACTGACACTCTGCCAAGAGTTTTCTGAAATTCTGAGCATCAGTTCAGCCGCTGAGCAATGCAGGAATGCTGTCGGCTGTGCGTCACATTTTCTAACGTGCCAGCCCCACAACTGCTTTGAATTCTCCAAACAAGTCGTGTCAAGGAAATGGTCCCTTTAGCATGAATTCCACACTGAATCTGAAAATTAAAGCAAGACCTGAATGGCCCATTCTCTTCACCATGGCTTTGGAAGTGTCCATCTTTTCCTTTTAAGTCTTGTTCTTTGTCCCTATACTATAACAGCATTGAGTGCCTTGCTGGAAAAGATGGGCAGTGCTCCCAACAGAGAGGTACCCTCTGGTTACCCATGCCAACATGAGACTAGGCTTCATTTCAGGTCTTATTCAGGTCTGTCTCACTTATTTCATACTTAAGGTGTATGAAACTGGAAAGGTGCATGCCAAAGGTAGAGCAACAATATCCACATAGAAATATATTCACCTCCCTCTGCCCTAGAGAAGGGGAACTAAAACACAAGGCCACAGTGGCAGGCTTAGATCAGATTATGAGCAGTGAGCCAGAAAAGAACATATGCTTTGCTAGACCTAGGCTTAACCAAAGTGTTGGGTATACATATTTACTTCCTCCACCTTTTCTTCCGCTCACCAGCAAGAGGACCATAACAAGACCTCTCCCTACTAAGTAGGTACTACAAGAAGGAACTGATAAGAAATAGACTTGGCATCCCATCTATTTAAAAAAAAAAACATGAAGGAAAAACGTATGGGATTGTCACAGCTTTCATTCTTGAGCCACTGACTTATTCACCTGGAAAATTTTCCCACAAAAGCAAATTCTGCATAAGTAACATCAATATGGTATATGACTTGGAAGTCATAAAAGGTTGAACTCTGTTTTGCATTTCCTAGTGCACACTTAACAGACCAAGCCAATGACAGGACACAGAGGCTGGAGATTGGAACACACTTTCAAAATTATTCCAGTTTCTCCTGTCCTTTTTCCTCAACCCCAAGGACCTTAAGTTCAAATGCAGGCATTTGTAATGGGGAACAGGATTCTAATGAGCAGCTATTGGAAGATGATAACTCTCAAATTCCCTGTGAGGAAAAAACACACAAAGTTTTAAAGTGACCAATTATGGGGAGGAAGAATGAGGTACATTAATTCATTTGTTTTAATAGGTATCTGTTTCTGGAACATGCGTTTGAGCCTTGCACGGTTGCACAGAGAAGATACATAATGAGTCAGTATCTTTAAAGAAAATACTAAAAGGATGTTTTACAAGAATGCCCAGGAAAGAGGAATTACTGCCTAGTTTCCTTTGCTGTAATTAATTAGCTCCCAAGGAGCTTCTGCCCTGGATGAGCATCTGTTGTTGCTGCAAGTTTAACTGTTGACTTATTGGTAAACGAATGCACTTAAGAGTTCTTGCTCTTACTCTCAACTAGTCATGGACTATACTAGAACAGATGTTGTTGGGGGTTAGATTTGTTTGTTTTTCTTTTTCTTCTCACTTATAGAATTTTTCCCCATAAGTTGGTAGGGACCTAATTACTGGGTACTTATGGGTACTCAGGCAGAACAAAGTGGGTAAGAGGAGGAGCTGGCTACCCCTTTTGTCTCTTTGGGAGTGTCTCTCAAAGGGGGAGGCAACACGAGTTCTTTGGGGCAGATAAAAGAGCCCGAGGCAGCTTTGGACTGCTTGGTCTCTCTGGGCACTCATCGGAAAGGACACAGCTGGGCTGTTTTCTTTCGCTTGCTGCGGGAGAAGTCCCACTGTCACCAGAAAACGTCCAGCCCTGAGAAAATCTACCATCTCTGCTCGGGTGTGCAGGAATTCTAAGCTCCTTGTCTTGCCCTGCAGGAGCAGAGCCGGCCCTGCCCCACCACTGTGGCTTTTTCTTCAGCACTGCTCTTTTTTTGCTACAGTGTGACCTGTACCTTCCCCCTGCCTGCTGGGGACATCCAGCCTCCCTGCCTGCCCAGGGACATTCTGCCGTTCCCAGTTGCCAGCCTGTGAAGTTGCACCGTTTCCAGTTCCATGCTCCAAGGATCCCACAGGGCCACTGAGACCAAACTGTCCTGGGTTTTGGGAAGCAAGGCTTTTCAAGGTTCTTGGTACTGTTTTGTTATTAATGCTGTAGTTGTTGGGGTTTTTTTGTTTGCTTTGCTATACATACTAGTAAAGAGCTGTTAATTCCTATTCCCATAACTCTGCTTGAAAAAAGCCCCCTTTAATTTTTTTTTCTTTCTAAATTACAGTAATTTGGAGGGAGGGGATTTGAATTGTCCAGATACCTGTCTTTCAAATCAAGACAGAGATAAACCTAAACTGATAGAGACTGGCAGAGGCAGGGGTTGAATAGTCATATGGCAATAAACTACTTGGCATTCCAGATCATGAAAAAGTACCTTTGAACAAGAGACCAATGATAGAAGCACTGGGCCAGGTTCTAAAGAGCGCTTACATGGGTACCTTCTCTTCCTTCCAGACTTGGTGTCTCCTCCATGAGCTGGCCTTTCCACAGTGAAATCAAACAAGTACAATCCCCAGTTCAACTTCAAAACCAAGGGCCAGAATGGAAAAAAATCACAACAGTATTTTTTTCCTAGCAGAACCCAAAGAGTCTCAAAACAAGATATTCCTAAGGAAAGTAAACATGATACATACATCCTACAAACACGACACTTCCTTCTAACCCATTTTCGAGTCTGCACACTACGTTTGTCCCGCTGCTATTTGAAACACTGGCATTTAGCACTCTGATGGCATGGCTTCGACTGCTCAGTTGCATCATTGTGTAGGATTTTGATCCGTAAGTCATATTTGTTATGCGCTGATCTTCTTCATGGACACAACAAAAGGTCAAATCTGAACCTACTGCCACCACAGGGTCCAGAGGAAACACTCCACTCGCACCATGCTCGGTGTCTTTTCCTAGCAGAGAAGGAAGAAAACAAACAAATAGAAAAAAACAAGACAAGAAACCTCACATGAACAATTTGCTATAAACACAGCACTGATCAGCTAAAATGTGACTGAGGAGCACTCCAATGCATACAAATAAATGTTTGCTAGGTTTCATTAACCAGTGTTTGCATTATTTCTCTAATCAAAATAGTCTCAAAGGCAGCAGTCCATCACTGCCTAATGCTCTTCCTCTGACCTTTTATTCCTATAAATAAATAAAAGTCCATATGGTTGCAAGGGAACAACATACCAGGGATCACTTCTGCTGGGCTCCAGTCACTCCAATCCTTGGGGCCAACAAACTGTGTTGCATTAATGTAACAGCGAATCTTCACATAGTGTGATGTGCACTCCAAAGGCATATCTGATGTCCAGTTCCAAGAAAGAATGATGTCTTCATGAGTCAGTTTTGAGTAGTAAGTAACCTGCAAAATTTTTGAACCAAGATATGAACTAAGATGAAGCTTATGAACACCTGATAGTAATGACACATAATCTCCAAAGTGTCAACAGAATGGCAAATTAGGTGAAGTAAATAATAAAATCCTCATAGATTATTGGAGTGTTCTACCTAACTTGTGCTGTGAATTTACCTGGACAAAAGCCTAAATTGCTAAACAGCCCACCAGCTAGGTAGACTATCAGCCAGAAATACCAGAGGGCAGACATTTGAGGGAGAGCAGGAAGATTCCCAAGCATTTAAAGAGGTATACTGCATCCTGGGCTTCTCATAGGCAACGAAATGTTCCAACTTCTCCAAAATAAAACTCTTCTAATATTAATTCCAGGCTGCACATTTCTTCTTTTTCCCATTATTAAAATTTATAGCACAGAGCTACAAATTGGCCTGGAAGAACTCTGGTTACGGAAAAAAAAAAAGGAAAAAAAAAAAAAAAAAGCTGAGCATTCAGAGGTGAGCAAGACTGGAGAAATTGTTGAAGATATAGAGAAAATAGTGTAAAATATCTGCCAAATTTGTAAGTTAGTTCTAATTACAAAGTCCCTGTATCAGAAAAAAAAAAATTGCTGTGACTAAGTAGCAACAGTACAGCAGCCAGTGTTCCCATAACTGTGAAATTTAACAGGAAGTTACCTGCCAGAAACATGACTACACTCAGGTCCTGCAAAGCTCTACTGTCATCATCCCCAGTTTTTTTCAAGTGATCTCTCAGAATATTACCAAGGGTGAAAACTGTAGAAATATTTTTCATAAAAGAAGAAAGGGACTTACTTGTGTGACTACTTCCATTGCTTCTTTTCGGAGTATCTGAATCTGCCAAAGGGCATCCAGTCCATATGGGAAGGTCGATCCCTTATCACTCCACTTCAGATTTAATGTGGAAGTTGGAAAGTCAGGCACTAAACTAAGAATGTGCGGAGTGACAGGAACAAAGGCTTGAAAAAGAGGCGGAGGGGGGGAAATAAAATGCCATATTCAAGTCATTTGCCAGCAGCAGCAGCCCTACAGGTGTTTAACAGCCTCAACTCTCTGCTCTGAACTGGCTAGTAGCAATACAAACATGTAACTCAACCTCTGTAATTACAGCAAGGCTCTGTGGCTACGTAAGCATAAGAGTTCTCAGGAAAGCACAGGTGATGATGAATCACCAGGTAGCATTTTCTTTTAATACCTCAGCACGTAGATGGGCAAGTAACTGATTGTGAATATGACTCTTCACAATGCATAGTAGAGAAGATATCCCATCTTTCCCAACCTTCCTTCAACACCACAGTGATAAAGGAAATATGGTGGCAGTCTTTGAAGTATGCATGAGAACACTTCTAAGGAGAATGGTGGAAAAACATCCCCAAAAGAAGTATGTTTTGGAAACCAGTAGGGAACTGGGGACTTGCAACAAAAGGGAGAGTGGCGAGGAAGGAGAACAGAAGCACAGGATGGAAGAAGCTCACATGAGGTTCTGAAGATCGCAGGGAAAGTCATTTTAAGCTACAAGAAGTATTAAGGGCATAAGATCCTGATAGGGAAAGGACAGTGAGATTAAACAGAAGGATGTCTCCTACAAATGTGTTGTGGTGAATCAAGAGGTTGATAAACAGGGAAGAACATTGGTAATACAAGGGCTATGGCAGTTCATTTGGCCTGGTGCAAGCTAAAACATTTTAAAAGTATGTGTGATACATCCAGCTTTAGTCCTGACCAAGGATGTGAGAGCTTGCAAAGTGTTCAGCATAATCAATACACTGCCCACAATAACCTGTGATGAACCTGAGAGACTCATTGTGTTGATCAAATATTTTTTGACTTGCATTTTGTTTAAGTTCTTCAGTTGCTCTTGACTCTAAACAGAACCATGGATAAGAAGTGTTAGTGACACTAGAATTTGACTTCACCGAAGGAGTAGGCAGGCAAACAAAAGGCAAAAACAACATCAAGCATGGCAGATTGTGTCACTGCCATCTTCTGTTTACAACCTCCTTTTTTGCCTGGAAGAAAGTGGGAAAAAGTCTAATTTACTTGTGTATGTAGATTAAGAATTTGTTCAAATGCTTCCTAATTTATAACTAGAACTAAAAAGGGCAAAGAATGAGGGAAGTAACATTGTTGCAGTTTGTTTTCCTCCTCATATTCTGCCCTTGATTTTTTCTGCTACGAACTATGGGTAAGAGGAGTATTCTTTCTCTTCAAGGGTTAGAGAAAATAACCTATGATATATGGAAGCTTCACACAGAATCATGATATTAACATTCTACATACAGGAATGCTGCCAAAGAAACCTGCAAGCATATACATATCTGAAGAGCTGTTAAACATAGCATAAAGGCCTTATGCACACACATATGACCTATACTTACAGATGTCTTTCTGGCGAATTACAAATTCTTTGGTAGCAAAAGCAGTTCCGGAGCTTTTGATTGTCACTGTGATGGAGCTCTCTGGGATTGGAATCTCAACCCTTCTCTCCTTAGTTTTAAAACACACTTGAGGGGTAAGGTCACTAAAAAGACAGAGAGGATTAAGCAATTATTTCATCTGACAGGAAGCTTAGGCAAGTTAAGTCCTATTCTTACACACTAATAAAACATAAATTCTCTATAATAAACAAAAATATCCATATCGAGTTTGTGAAGGAGTGAGACTTGCTTGGGCTTCGGTTAATCTCAGATTAATGGCAATCCTTCACCTTTCAACTCACTTTTATCATAGTGGTAGGTTGCACACTGGCTGCATAATGCAACCAACTAGTCGTTAAAAGAACGCTTCAAACTGAAAACCTTGCTTTTTAACCAAAATCATAGAATCATTAAAGTTGGAAAAAGCCTTTAAGGTCACCAAATGCCACTGCTAATCTAGCCCAAGCACCATGTTCACCGTTCAACCATGTTCTTAAGTGCCATATGCACATGTTTTTTGAACACTTCCAGGAATGGTGACTCCACCACTTCCCTGGGCACTGTTCCAATGCTTTACAGCACTTTTTGTGAAAAAAAAAAAAAAAAAATAATCTTAATATCTAATTAAACTTGAGACCAACAAAAGACATGTTTTTGAAACCTAGTCACCATGAATCGACATTTCAAAATAAGAAAAATAAAAAACTCCAAATCAAACCAAATAGTATTGTCCCCTCCCTCTGTGTCTCCTGACTTTTCTGCCTCCATTTCTTTTCAAAGTGATGGCATATGGGTTAAAAAAGCAGGATTACCACCTGTTTCCACATCTTAGAACAAATCTTTTAACTCCCTTCTGCTGCTCAGGTCACAGGTAAAGAGCAGAGAGCAGGGCAGAGGATTCCTAAGATCCCAGGTGAAAATGTAGCCTGTGCTTAATGTCTGTGCAGCGCTCAGCATAATGTGATCTGGCTTTTGTCTTGAAGATGTAGCTATATACAGGAAACAATAATGGATGGGTCAAGTTCCTTTGCTCATTATCACTGATATGCAACTAGAAAGGCAGAAAGTTTGGAAAAATCCAGACCTCTCTCATGGGGGAATTACTACAGGAAGGAAAGCAGAGAGAACAATGCCAGACTTCCTGCTGAGGGACTGTTACTCATTCATGAACTGGAACAGGACCCTGGAGCTTCCATCAGCTGGAGTCAAGAGTTTGGGCTGAACTCTTCAGATTCACACAAGACTCTGGGCTAGCAAAGGCCAGTGAGACTAGAGTGCTCAGAAAGGCTGTTCCCTCTTTGGTACAGAGCTATTATTAGAGGATGTTTGGGCAACTGAAAAACAAAACCTCTTTCCCTCAGGGATGTCTGCACCAAGCTCATCTCACACTCTCTGCTTCAGAGACGCCAGCCTGTCCTGCTTTGCTAAGGAGAAACAGCAGCAGCTACATGATTGTTCTTGTTCAGAGGGCAGTACCTCATGAACTCTGCACTTCTGAACTCTGGCCACAGGGCCATATATGTGGTGTCTTTTAAATGAAAATGATAGCTGGCAATACAGCAGGAATAATGAGAGACAGAAAATCAAGCATGTAGGTGGACTAAGTGCAGCCAAGCCCTGGGACCCCAAGGAAAAGTCTAGGCTGGCTGCAGAATTTACAGGAAAAAAAGACAGTACAAATATCTGGACTGGGGGCAGGATCAAGATGCAGAATGGATTTGAACTCATCCCTAGCACATGATAAGTATTTGGCAGACCCATAGCATGGGGAATTGAACATGTAGTTCTCATTAGTGAAAAAACACACAGAAGATTTAAGGGTTTTTTTAACTTTTCTCAAAATTCTCAACTTGCATTCACTTCAGAAAAGCTGTTTCAATTGTGAAATAATTTTTATGTTTCTTCTAATACAGCTCAAAATTTATAAAAGTTGTAAGGCAGTCGCTGAGAGATTGTTCACGTTTTTCCACACAAAATCCACGTGACTCTCAACACTTGTGTCATATATTCTGCTTTAGCCCACAACATCAGGATTCATTGCTTCCAACTCTCATTTCCTTTTGGACTGAACCTGTTTTGAAGACATCCCTCATGAAAACTCTGAGCAAGGGATAGGCAGACACACAAAGAAGTCTGAGCAAATAAGAGCATCTTCCAGTCCTTTGGAAACAGCAAGCAGATTTTGGCAGGACAACTGTTAGCACAGAACAACTTTGCCAGAAACCCTGCCATTGCCTGAGTTAACAGGACCTAGGGGGAGCACCACCCAAGGAAAACTGAAGGGGAGTTGCTGGGAAACAACAGCATCACAATTTCCATGGGCAGTGACTGAGGAAAACTGTACTTTCATCACAATCTGGTATTTTTTAACCAGGTATGTGGGAAGACTTACTTGGTAGTGTAGCAAAATTCAGTTTGTCCATGTCTTCCTCTAGAGGCGATGTCCCAAGTACAAAGCATTTTGTATAAATTGTGCGTTACACATTTCAAATTCTGGGGGTCCCCTAGAGAAGCTGAAATCATATAAGAAATACAGTCAAAAATTACAGGTCAAAAATGAGCAACTGCGAAACAACTGCTATTTTTCACATCCGCAGCCATTCTTATATTTTTATTGCATGTATGTCTGGCTTGTATTTTAGAACTGTTGAATGATTTGTGTGTCTGATTAGACAGCCACAGACTCAGATTTCTAGAGATACCTGAGATCTGGGTTTATATTTATGTGTATAACAGAGGCAGCTGCCTCTTTCCACAATACCCGCTCCTTGCCCAGCCTAATAAACAGGCTTTGGGCCAATGGCAAAACCACATGCTTTGATTTTAACCTAATGAGTTTTTTGCTCTCCTCCCTGTCAATTAATGACAGAAGGGCAGCTAATGATAATGTGTGAAAGGGTTGAAGAGAGCTAACATACACAGCAAAAAGGTCTCAATGCAGACATTTACACCAATGCATATACAGACTATCAATAGCACTAAGGAGAATTTAACCAGTTTTGCACTAGTTTGCAAGATGCTGCTGGGTGCTGGAAAGCAGAGACCAGGCCTGGAACTGCCTCTACGTCTAGGATGGTGTGGGGCCACAGAGGTGACGGGTTTTGAACATACATGTAGTAGGAAAGCAATGCAATTACAAGGTACAGAAGCTACAGAGAAAAAGCAGCCAGTGGATTACATTGCAATAAACTTACCTATCTCTTGGGTATACATTAAGCTTCTTAAGCATAACACAGCTAGTGTTAAAAGGCAGCGGAGGCTTGAGTTCTTCCACATTCTTCTACTGTTTGTTTTAAGAATAGCAGCTTTAAGCAGGAGTAAACGTCATCTTCCAAAAAGCTGGTCAGTTCTAAAATTAAATATGGAAATAAAAAAAAAGAAAGACCAAAGTTTTAAATTGGACCTGGTATGCCACAAACGCCACTTTTTGTTCCATATACTTTTCTTCTTCTGTAATGTTCCCAGGCATAGCAACTCCTCTTCCTTCATCTGGCAAACAAACCTCTTCTCTGTTACAACTGCTTGGTTCATGCATATTCTGTAAGATATTTCCTCAAGAATCATAGACATATAAAACTCTACAGTTCACAGGTACTCTTCAGGACTATCTAATACCAGAACAGAACAGATATGGCAGATTATTATTCCCCTAGGATAAGCCTCTTCATCTCAGATGAAATGTCATATCTACAAAGAATATTGTATATCGTGAATGGAAATGTCCTCTGATGCATTTATGCACTTAAGACCAAACACACTATCTGTTTTCTTCTTTCCTCTGCTCAGTTTTCAAAAAGCTGCAAATCAAAGCTACAGGATGCCTGAGACACTGCAGAACCAGATCTGATCACCCAGAATCACTGGCTTGATCCACTGTTAACTAATACACCCTGGAGGAAAAATAATGGGGAAAAAGAAGTGAGCCATTTCTTTATCAAAAAGTTGATAAAAAACTTGCTGCAACTACTGGTCTTACAGTGAAAACTTATCTGGAATATTATGTTTAGTGTGTTCATTGAAGATCAACAGGTTTCTTCTTTTAAAGAGAGAAGCTCAGCTGTTCAGCAGGACCCTGAGAACACACTCAGTTCCACCCACACATCGACTACCCTCAGATTTTGTTGTCAAAAGGGAAAAACTGAAGGAAAACCTATCCAAAAGCTCAGTCAATACCTGGTGCATGGTTTCCCTGCCACTTGAAATCTGTGAAGACATAAGCATCCTGTCATGTAGCGAGAGGTCTTCTTGCAGCAACCAACAGCAGGAGCTGGGGTTATTTTCATGCTAGAGTATGACCAAGTCTACCTGTCCTACAGAGCAGCTTTGTTCCCATTTTGACTAGGCTACTATTTTGAAAGGCTTCTGACCTTGACTCAGAAATACCTTCCAAAGCCAGACAAACATCGTCAGAATAACAGACGTTGTTTAAAAGCCTCTGTAACCTTAAAAGAAACCCCTTTACACTGAAGTTCCCCGCACCACCAAGATGGTGCTCCCTCACCCCTGCAATACAACCATGTATTTTTATTAGTCTGGTTTTTCATTTGCTTGGTTGTTGTGGGTTTTTTTGAGGGGGTTTTTGTGTTTTTGTTTTGTTTTGATTTTTGGGGGTTTTTTTTAAAGAATCTTCCCTTAGGGGACAGCTGGAAATACATTAAATTATCTTCTGCCCATTACAAATCTGCAGTGTGCGAGGAGAAACACAGCAGCATTACATCAAATAATCCAGAGCTGCTCACAAGAGGCCATTTCTCTTCTTTGTCTTAGTCTGCAATAACCAGGTTTAAGGAAAGGTCCAGGCAGCACAAGAGATGAGGGAAATACTATGGTCAAGACTACTGTCACATATGGAGGGCCACCTATAAAGCTTAGTAATTATTTTAATTTCAGCATGTTCTCAAATTACTTGAAAACCTCATGAAACACATACTAATTTAAGCTACACTGCCCCCAGAGAGTATCTTTCATATACTCCTAATTTGTAATATCCATGCAGTGGAACATATGAAAAGGCAAATCAGGAGCAGAGGTTGACAAATCCAGGTAAAGACAAATAAAGAACCAACCAGCATATAAAATATACTAATCTCTGTGCCAAATTCCTCTCTGCATTCTGGTGTATCTCAGGGTATTCATATTGTATTTCTTCATGCTAGTAATGAAAACATGGGATGTTATCTCCAGGTTAAACTTTGCTCACAAACCTCTAACTTTGTAAAAAGCGTGAAGATCACTCAGACAGGCCTGGGAGTTACATGGATAAAATGACTGATTTCTGTTTCAGTCTATGAAGTGTATGTAAATTTTATCTGCTTCTGAGGACTTCTTCAAAGGCTGTTCCTGGTTTGCAGGAAACCCAAAATTTCAAGCTCTATGGCACAATCAATTGACAGTCTCCTATCAGCTGGCAAAGTCAAGGAAAGAATAAAAGGCACTGATGCCATTTGAAGGAGAGAGAACTGAGCTGTGATGTTAATTAAATCCCAAGCCTCTCATATTAATCCCAAGCCTCTAAACACATTGCCTGTGTAGATTTGTGCAAAACCTGTTTAGTCAGGTTTATGCCAGGTTTATGAGGTTGATTCAGCAACTATGTGTATGTGTGTGTATTTAAAAAAAAAAAATTTGATTTTCTGCACCTCTTTCAACACGTAGCTCACTGAGTTGTCCTCTTACTGCAGAAGTTTTAAGAGTAACATCATAGCAGTGCATTACAAGAAATCTGAGTCATACCAAGTTCTCCTAACTCAAGCACACTTTTAATTTCAGTTTCAGAGTCAGGCACAGAAGTGAACCCATGTAGTCTCATGCAGGGTATGATGAGAGTCTTGTAAACCACAATCTCTCACAGCAAGAATAGACTCCCTAGCTCTTGTGTTCTTATACACATTTTATAACTTGCTGAAAAGCCGGCAATTAGAAGCCTCATGTCACATAATTAAATGCCATTAGTCAGGAGAAAAGATTCCCATTTATAGGCTTGTTTTAATTAAAAAGTTACAAAACAATTGAAGTACTTTAAAAATAGGAAGTTTACTTTCTTTGGATGAAAGCTGCCTTCCATTAGTTCAAGACTAACTCAAACAAGGCATGGATGTTTTTCCTTACCCAGAAAGATATGAAAACCATGTTATCTTTTAGACAGAGATACTCTTAGGAGCAGGTATATCTATTTAGGACAAGAGAGCTCAACACTGTCAGAAGAACGTAAAACTTTGACCATGTTTGCCTGAAGTGCAACAAGAGCGGTTGCTACTAAACATAAATATCTTTATACTGCAGGTCTTTGTTTTTAAAAACAGTATGAAAGGGGTTAAGCCCATTTTTCCACCAGAAAATATTAGTCATACCACACTCCACAACAATCTCATTTCCTTGACCAATTTATTCATGTCACTTCACTGGCGCTATCATCAGTGTTCCAAATGTGCTCCACAACTATCTCTTGCTCCACTTTAAGCACAGTACTTTGTCCTATCTCCAGCAGACAAAGAACAGTTTATCCTCTGCCTTGCAGCAACCTCTTACATAGAAGATGACTGATATCAGATCTCTAATAGCTCCTCCCTTAAAAACTCCAATTTGTTTTCACCATTTCCCAATTTCAGTTTTTAGATTTCTGATCGTTCCTGGAATAAACATTTCTCCGTGAACCAAAGCTGCTGTATCCACAGTTTTGAAATATCTCTGCCCTGAGGCCTGAGCATTATCAAGAACAATGAAGGATCTTTCCTAAGGCAAACCTATGTGTTTACACAGCCCGTGCAGTATTTGCTTTCTCTACATTCAGACCTCGTTGACTCAATTTCAGTGTGTGATCCAGCCTCAGATGCTGTACAAAGCTGCCACGTAGCTGTTTATTTAGTACTTCAGACTCCAATCTCATCCTCAAATGGACTGCAAAACCTCCTGACCAAGCGTGAGTGTATTTGCACAGCAAATTCACCTTAAAGTCTTCGCCTGAAAAGGTCTTTCACTTTTGAAAGTTTACAACACTGAAAGAGCCTCCCATAAATCTAATCTAGGTAAAAAAATTGTGTATGCATAAAAAAAGTATTCACATGCAAATTCATGCTATATCAACAGCAAAGGCATAACAGACTTCAGTGTAAATTGACCTTTTTAAAGAGCAGCTACTGCAAGCATGATTCCATCATAACTGTTGGAAGGTACAGCACATGGGAATGTCCTGACTTCTGCCTAGTGCTTTATGTCACGCAGAGGAACTACTCTTGCACCTATGGTCAGAAAAAAGAAATTCTGAATTTCTTTTTCAGCAGAAAAGGGAGCAAAAGAACAGTTAAGATTCAGATTCTTATATTGAATTCTAACTCCTCCACTGAAACCAGCAGTTGGTGGCCGATATTTAGATGAGCTCAATAGCCATAATGGACTTTTAAATTAGTTTTAAAGATGTTTTGATGTAGTCAGTACATCTAGTGATGATTAGATAAATCAGAAAGGGAAAAGTACTCCAAGACAATAATGAGAAAATACATGAGAACAGCTTTGCTTCAAAACCTTGTCAGCTATAAAGTTTAAAGGTTCTGATGACAAACTGAGAAAATAAGGGCAGCTAAGATATTACCAGCCTATTTTGACTTAACCACTTAAAGAGGAAACCAGAAAATAACTGGTATGTCTTTCTGACTGCTTGTTATTACGTATTTCTTGGCTTAACTGCTTCTGTGTATCTTTTTTTTTTAGCATAGCTGACCAAATGCTCAATTTTTTTAAAAAAAAAAAAAAAAAAAAAAGTGTTTTCTTAGTCAGTTGTAACAGATTGGTTCTCTAATCACAAAAGTTCTGCAAAGCTTTGTTGTACTTTTGAGTTTTCTGGTCTCTGAATGTATTTCATTGTCAAGTGCTTGGAAACCACTTTGAAAACAAACAAACAAAATGGCTTAAGAAAAAAAAAAATCAATAATCTTTCCAGCCTGATTTCTGCCTGCAGCCTGATCTGACAGTCACAAGTCTCCAGATATGTTTTTTAAAAAATGTCTATGAATTGAAGATTGGTTGCCAGTTTTCATGTATATATAATTCTACTCCAGAAGCAGATACCTGAAAAGAAATGGTTAAAAATTCAGCTTATACAGAAGATTTAAGAAACTAAGTGAAAAAGTCTAGATGAAACCATGAAATCAGTAAAAATACATGTAGTAAATACAAATGAAGCATCTTTGTCAATAAATTTTCTCAACTTGCAGTTTATATTTTTGCCTCCACAGCCAAAGGTATCCTAATAATTTACCACCAAATGAGATATTAAAAGCTCTCAAGGAAAATTATTGCATAGCATACCACCAAAATCTTGTACAGAATTATAAGAGCCTGCTTTTCCGGCAATGCTAGACAGCCATCATCCCAAATACTGTCAGGCAGAAATACAGGTGCTAAGTATGTGCCTAGATCAAACCTTGCTAGAAGAAAAATTACTCTGCTCAGCAGGTAGAGAAAGATAATTTTACGTGTCTCTGCTGAAAGATACTAATTCAACCTTAAAAGTGAAAGAAAACACACTCAGATCCAGGTAAAAAACGCATATATCAAATTACACATTCTACTGTTGCCAACTGAAAGCTTCCAAAAAAATCCCCAATGTGAAAAACCATGCCAGAAGTACACATTTCTGGGAAACCAAGCAAATGGCCAATACAGCTGACAGTAAAGGCAATGAACACAGAAACGGAAGATGAACTGCCTTTCTTTAGGACAGCTGATCCCACAGGCTTCAGTCTTTGACTTTAAAGTTAGCTGAGTAATTAAAAAAAATATATTTGAAGGAGAGGGAGCTTGGCTGTTTTTCAATAGAGTACATTCTTTCACCTCCTTGAAAAAAAATTTCCAAAGTCGAGACAAAAACCTCTAGTAATCTAGATGCAGGCTTTCCCTCTTTGTTTTATAACATGGCATCATTCCACTTTATAAAAGATTTGCAGGACATGAATCACCAAAACTTGTTTATAAACGGAGTCTAGGTCCCATTTGAGAATCTGGCTTTCCCCAGTTCTGAGGAATTAATTTAAAAACCTGCTATTTCTCTTTCTGAAAGCTGATAAAATAATTCAAGTTTCCTATCTGCACCAAATGTCTTCTAATCTGCAGCAGAAGAAAAGAAAACAAAGACAGGGTATTCAGTAAATGTGCAGGAGTACACAAGGCCAAACTTTCAGTCCTATGAGACATTTATTTTGTTGGGGTCTTTTTGCTGTCAAGCACAAGAAGAAAAATTCCCTCCTCACTGCCTCCTCTAACTGCCAAACAGCAGCATCACCTCTGAGATACTGGAAAGCCACTGCAGTTAATCTTGTAGGCACCTCAGCCTGCCTCTGCAAGGAGAAGTGAGAAGTCAGGAGATGACAGAAGTTCAACACAAGGATCAACACTTCAGCATTTCATTTTCAAAGCTCCTGGTCTCAAGCACCACCTACAGAGGCAAGCACTTTAGCAAGAAATTTTACCAACAAGGGTAAAAATGCACCCTAGATGAAGTAAGTATGTCACCTATCTTAGCTTCTAAGGCTAACTTGAAATGGCACCTGCATTACAGTATTTTCAGGTTTGGTGGGGGGTTTTTTGTTTGTTTGCTTTTGGGTTTTGTTTTTTTGGGTTTTGTTTTTTTTTTT
>VWYP01006168.1:10907-24205 GCA_013400435.1 Pycnonotus jocosus | reverse complement strand
ACACACACACACACACACACACACACACACAGAGAAACTGAGACCCTCAGGACTTGCCTTTTGAAAGAAAGGAAAATATGCAGCAGATCAAAATATTGATCATAACAATGTATACAATTTTGAGATGGATTTGAAAAGTAAAATGGAAGACTTCTTCATGTTATTAATATAAATCAAAAAAATCCCCACCAAACAAGAACAACACTGGGAAAAATACCCCTGCTGGGACCAATGAGGTGGAGAGAAAAAAGCACAGTGATACTGAAGAGGTGGAGCAGTCAGGCAGAGCAGTGGACTGAAAGGGCAATACAAAGCAAAGAAAGACTGTAGGAACTGATTATTTTTTTTCCATCAAAACCAAAAGGTAACTTATTAGGTGACTTTTCTTGTTTTCAAGCAAAATATACATTTTGCACGCTTTGCCTTTTGCTCTTACTGATTTATGCCTGTTTTCAATTAAACTGTATGCTAATTTAGTCCTACTAGAATAATTTTTTCACATATTGTTCAGTGTACTCCACACAAGAGTAGTTCCCAAGCCAGACATTGCATTTAATGTTTCTAGCGTGAGATTTTCAGAAGAATGAAGACACTTTCAAAGGAAAATTGGGTGTCTCATTCCTGATTTTGGAAGACCTTGCATATCAATTAGTCATCAAGTACATGTTTAAATGCAAACACACCAATGACTACTAAGAACACAGCACTGCTCTCCAGATGGTAACAACAAAAACTCAAACTCTTCTGAGAAACACAGTGAACCCGAATACTACCAAAAATAGACTAAGTATGTTTCGGGATATTTGCAAGCCTGTTCATGATTTATTGTTGTTACATATTAGGACAATATTATTATAGATTACCCCTAGGGCTTATTAGACATAAGAAAAGGCATGCTACAAAGGTCTGGACTGCAGCACAGTAAAGGTTGACTTGACTCTGCAGCCATTTCCTCTGCAGGGTTTCTCCATCTAGCTGCTGAGTTTCACCAAGTTTGTAAGGATACAGTATGCTGAGATCTCACCTCCTCCATCTGGCTGAAGTGAACCTGAGCAGTGTGTTCAAAGGTTACTGCAAGGGTGAGGGGACAGACAACACATTATCAGATAAGCCCAGCTTCCTTAGGAAGTCAGCTCAAATTAACAAGCACAGATTCTTCTGCCATAGAGGTGCAGATGGAAAACACCTAATCATACGAACAAAGAACAAAGCAAAGGGGTGAAGGTTAAGGGCCAAAAGAGAATTTTTGATCTTCTAGGTTATTGTGCTTGTAGGAGAAGGAAACAGCTCAGAGCCACTTGCACACTTGTGTTTTAACCCATTCAAAAATATTCTTGATACCTACTACAACTGGCAAATTAATATTGTATGGAGATGAAGGATGCACTTTTATAAATCTGATTCAGCTACACACATTTCCTGATATGCTTGAATTTGGTGACCTCATGATCAACACACTTCCTTGAATTCTTGTGGTTTGCAACACAGCATGGAACAAGCATAGTGAGCAAATGCACACAAGTCTGATTACTAAAAAATACGTCTTCTCATGACTCCAGCGGCTATCATTATGCCTTTTCAATACTTAATACAGGTGCAAAGCATAGGAAAAAATGTACCCACTTGTTTTTTGCAGTACATTAACCAAGAATCCAATGAAAACACACAGAGAGGTCTCCCACTTCTCTGGTGCTTATTGCATTTTACTAACACTTAACTGGAAGAAAACATAATCCAATTATTTCAAAGCACATTTTGGTTTTGGAGGATACTGTTAGCCACTGTGTAGTTCTCAAAACAGCATGTCTTCAGAGGAAAATGTCATTTGCCCACATTGTCAACTGCACTTTACTCAATGTCAGGTTCAAGGGCCAGACCACATCACTCAGACTTTAAAAAAACTGCAGAATAAAACTGCTGTTCCTTAGAAGAGTCATGTTATCTGCATAATTCTGTCCCTGCCGGTTCTCTTCAGGTCATATGGCCTTATGAACTCATAAACGTTACAGAAGTTGACTTTATTAATGAGAGTTTATTTTCTTTTATCTGGAAATGTACAAAAGCTTATTTTGAACTATATGACCTTTAATCTTCTTTCCATCACAGGAAAAGCCTAATTAGTTTTATAAGAGAACACTGATAATTACTGAAGCAATTCCAAGTGTGTTTTTTTTTAAAAAAGGGCAATGACCCAAGGATTGGAATCCTTCATTGTTTACAATAAAACCTGTGGTATTCAAATTATTTTAAGATACAATGAACCAAATCCAAAGCAAGTCTTTCTTCATGTGTACAAGGAGCACATAAATAGATCAAATGCTGAAATGCAGCTTTCACATTAAATAATATATTGAGAGTAAAGAGCAACAGTTATGTGATATCCTTTTAGAGTGAATGTAAGGAATGAGAGTCACTTACGAGAAATAAATTGATTTTTTTTTTACTAATCAAGGAAATGGGCAATTCCTGAAAGTATAGATCTATATTTTCTGACAAATTCCTGCTGTACTAATCTTTATTGAGACTAAAAGCTCTCATGACCTGCTGTAGTTCCTCTCTTGGTAAGTATCTGACAGATCACATGAAGACATACTGCAGCATGTTATTATGTATAACCAACCTTCCACTGGGGTGGGCAAACACTTTCCTCTGTTCCACACACTAGTGCACCTTCAATGCTGCCATTCTCCTTCCAATCTTGACAAAGGAGGAAGGTGTATAATATTGCAGGACATTATCAGAACAAGTCAGTCCATGTGTAATTACATAGCAGTTGTATTTCCCTCATTTATTTCCTTCACATGCTGTTTTAATTGTACTTTTTCCCCCCTGGACTTTTTCACTTATGCATATATACACACACACCCCTCCTTTTAAGGTGGCAAAGTGTGGGAATTAACTACTCAGAAATACCAATATAGACTTCTACAGCTGATATAAATCAGAGCTGGTCTCTTTCCTACTTAACTCATAGACACGGGCTTTAAAAAATTAGTATTAACCATGCACTTCATGCACGTACATGGACTCACTCTCATACCTGCTTATGATATCAGTATTCCCTCATTCTCCTGCTGCTCACAGCTTCCCCTGGAGCCAGGGACCCAAAAGACACGCAGGCACACTAATCCAGCTTTCTGAGAGAAACGCTACCCCTCCTTTTCTGCTCTGCTCCTCTCACAGAGGTCCCTGCAAAGGGCTTATGGTCCACCTGTAGATCTTGTAGCAGCCTAGCAACCCAGTGCCTCAATATAAACTGATTCTTTTTGTTATCCTTTCTACCCATCTAATAGGCTTTGATGCTGCCAAGAAACACACAGCCTCACCTCAGTTTTAGTGTGCTCCTTCACGTAGCACTTCCTCAAATGTACTGACCTAACTGAAACAGATCACTTATTGTAATGCCAAAGGCACAAGATGTAGTTGTTTTAGAATTAAATTAACACCCAGCTTTCTGTTTTCAATAATTTAGACTGATCACTCAGTTTAGGCAGCACATTATCTGAAAAGAAAATATGAAGGAAAGTTCATATTTTGTTTTCAATTTTTGCTAAATTACTGCAAATAAAATTCAAATAAAATACTGAAATCTCTCAGTCCACAAAAAAGATGCAAAAAATTCTGAAGTTTTTCAGACTAATCTAATTGAGAAGATTATTTAGATTATTTTCTTAATAATCTAAATCTGCATTTTGTCTGTTGGCTGGGTTTTTCTATCTTAGAAAATTTCTTTATTTCCCTTGATATAAAAAAAACCTAGCAGCCCTTTAGGTGTTTCATGGAGGGTCTCAGAACAGAAAATACGGCTATAAAAGTACTTTGCAGGGATGTTGTCCTGGTTTCAACACAAATAAACTGGATAAAATAATAAAGCAAACTCTGCAGCATTAAAATAATGCTCAGAAAAAGAAACAAACCAATGAAGATACAGACATTTTAAAATAATACACACAATGGCTAGGATCCATGATTTTTACTGCTGTTAAATAAAACAATGCTTTTCTGCAATTTCTTTTAGAAGTTAGGAAAAGCAGAGAATTGAGTCCCTGTAAATAACCCAGCAGCAAGTGCTGAGACTGCAGCATCTGCAAGGATAATGATGCTGCACCTCATTTAAAATTGAAAGCAGCTCATACAAGATTGAGACTGCTACAAATAGGACATAGAGTGAGTCAGTTCCATAAGTCTCTTCTGACATGATTCATGCTTAAAATAAGAAAACTAAACAGAAATTTTGAAGGCCACATCTCACATCTTCACATCATTTTCACATGACCATCACTACAAGATCTGTAACTTGCATCTGCCTCTTCTCCTTCAATCCTCCCTTGAAAATGAGATTCACCTCCTGAAGTTCTCTATTTTTGTCTCTTCTGAAGGGTGACTATAAAAAAGAGCTGAGGAGAGGAAAAAACAACCTTGGATTTTACACACATAAGTAATTCCAACTTTTCTATCTATGTTTAACAGGGTTCTTCCTTCCTGCTATTATTAGTAAATCTCACAGTTTACTTCTCTCAGTATTGAGCTGGCAGATAAAGGACAAAAGAAGAAGAATTTCTTACTTATTAGCTTCTGACACCAATAAATTCTGCATACCCACACAGTAGAATGGAAAAACCTCTTCCTGTGGAAGGTTGTTCATCACATTTTTCATGCATTGTTGCTGATATGTTTAACGTTTTTGTTTCACAAGTCAGCAACGAAGCAGCTATTGTTTCCAAAGTGCTGAGCAAGTCCAACTGCGGGAGCAAGAGACGTGCAACAATTCTCAATGGTCTCTATGGAAGCTGCAGATTGAGGTGGCCAGACATGGAGAAAAGGCAGGGGCAAGGGAAACCTGAACAGCTGGAGAACTAAAATCTGAATGTAGTTACACAAATTGTACGTCCTGTTTCAGTTTCTTATTAGTTTCTATTCTAGTATTCTATTCCTTAGGAAAAATTCTGCTCTTCGTGAATCTAGTCAGGTCCATCCAGACACACAGCAGACCACACACAAGGCCAAGTACATCCTTACAAGTTCACCTGTCTAAATCCAGAGACTCCATAACCTTTAATTTTATAGTATGAAACACCAATGAATCATTATTTCTTCCTCATGTGAAATATTCTTCTACAAAAGCTTGTGCCAATCTCACCATGAAGCAAGTCATTGTAAGTCACAAAGCATTATACAAATAGCACCACCTCAAACATCTTTGGAGAGTACTCTGTTTTTTCCACTTCTGCAACTTCCCATAATAAAGATCTATTCCCAGAATGAGCACATGGACTATAAATGCAAAACATATTTAGATACCAATGCATATGCCTCAGGGATAGAAGTATTTTACTTTAGAATATTATACACAGGAAATATTTGTAAACCACAGTAGAAGAGCTTAAAAAGATCAGATACCTATGCAGGTATTAGGAATGTAAGTGACAAATAACTTGTTTTGTCAAAACCCAAACCAAAACAAGTGACCACCAATAAATCTGGCAGAAATTAATGGTCATTACTTCAAGAGAAGAAATCACATGGAGGCAATTTTTACCAATAATTTTTAAATTCTTAAAGTGATCAGCCTATCAAAAAGCTGGGTTTCGATTGCAGCATCTTACTCATCTTAGTTCTCAGGTCTCATGAAACAAGCTACGAAACGCTATCAGAGATCACCTGTGTCCTCTGAAGAGAGGGCATCTCACAGCCAAGGAGCACTGCCCCGACTAACTCACTGCAAATTTATGCAAGATAATAAGCCTCAGTAACCACATATATACACATACTGCTCTGGAATTTGCAAACACATGAGTATATGACTAATTCTAACTTATGAATGAAGGTATGCACAAACTCACATTTGCACTGTTGGCAGGAGCCGAACTGCAGGAGCTCTTTCCTCAGTCTTCAGTACAGGAGAGCTGAACGCTGAACTGGGCAGTCACATGAAGCACCTGAAGTTGAAAGACTCATATATAAACCATTGCTAAGAATGCTACACTTGAGGATCACTCAGAAAGATGTCAAATTGTAAGTGTATGTTCTGTGTTTGAGAGTGTGGAGGTGAAAATTAACACTATTTTGCTGAAAGCCTGTTAGTGACCTAATTCTATGGCAGCTATTGTAATGCTGAGTACTTGCTCCCATTTCTGTCTGCAGTAATCACTGCCCAAACTCCAACCCAGAGCTACCTACCGATTAGCAAGCATGCATACACCAGGGCAAAAGGATAGCAGACAAGAATCTAGTGTTTTCAAGGATACATTCTTTGCATATTAACTCCAGCTGCATCACTCACTAGTTGAAATATGAGGAAGGAACAGGAAAACGTTCAGTTTTCAAAGTACCAGTTATCACAGCTCAAGCAAATAAATACATAAAAGATATTGGAAATAAAAGACCTAGCAATTTTTCTGTATGGATCAAGCTACCTTAAAAAAGCTGTTGATCCAAAAACACAAGAGAAAAACTAGCCATTCATTAGCAGTGGAAATGGTTTCATCCAGTACAAAGTCGATTTATACTCAGGATCAAATTATTACTTTGAACAGTTTGTGTCTGTTCTTGCAAAGGCTAACACAATGCAACTATTCAGTTCAGAGAGGTTACTTGGTCACAGTTCTCAACTACCTACACAGAGAAAGGATTTAAATTTAGCGCACCATAGAAGACATGAGAGGAAATGCTATGTAGTAGACACCACTGAAAAGTGAATGTTGTGAAAAGTAAAACTAATTAAGTATTGGCAAAGGTTTTCATGGGAGGAGTGAACTAGTTGAAATGAGACTAGACATATTACTAAGAAATTCTAAATATGCAAGTCTTCCTATATTAAAGCCTTTAGTTCACATTACTCCAATGTCAGACTAGATTTGCACAAATCATGTACCAATCTCGATTTAATAAGGATTTTAATGGTGAAGAAGACAATATGCAATGGACAAAATACAGACTTTGAGGTAAGACTTAAAATAAGGGTCACATAATATCTTGCTGGATTTACATCCAAACTGACCCTGTCTTTTGAAATATGTGGCAACATTTGGTCAAAAATTTCCCACCATCTTGCTAAAACAAACAGACCAATCACATTTAATTTGGAGAAGACTGTTCTATATTGGGAATTGTGACAATGCTGCTCTAGTAGATGAAACATGAGTTACGTGCCTCGAGACCTGTGCACTAAAGACTTCTCACAACCATGACCTTTGGAAATGTGTAGAGCACAGGGAAGGATGACAAAAGGAAGAGGAATAGGTAGACTCTAGCGAACAAATATTATTAGCCTCACAACCAAGAGAAGCCCTAATAGAGTTTGACATTTATGTTAACCTCACACACACAGTACTTCAGTTCTTGTTGTACATAAGACAACACTGAAGTTTGCAATATAAATAAATCAATCACTTTTTCTTTTCTCTCAACTCCTTTCTTTTTTTTTTGCCTAGGATTAAACATTAGAAGCTTATCTCCTTGGTTTCAGCTCCAGAGTAGCTGTAAAAACCTCAGAGGTCACACATCTCTTGCCACAAGTGCTGAACTTGATCCAAAACATGAATTATTGTGAAAATTAGTTATAATTGGAATACTTGTAACTTACATTCCCTCCTCTGGGCTTCAGAATCTACAGAAGCTCCACCTATAATACTGACCATTATAATTTTCTTCTGAAGTTCATTTGATTTAGGAAGCATTTTTGCCCTGCAGTGATATTAAAACCAATTATTTGAGAAAGATATTCTGAAGCTCTGTCCTCACTGATTTTATACTTAAGAGAGGCCATTAGATCACCCAGTTCAAGAAGGGCAAAACCAGGGTCTCCCATACAAACAGTTACATCACATGATGAGCAGCATCGCTGTCTTGGCACAAGAGCTTCTGGATGACTGTGCTAAGTCCTGTTTGGAAAGAAGGGCTGTCAGGCTAAGGCAGATACCACCAAATAACCCCAAAAGGCAACTGCCTGCCCAGACCTGCCCCACACTGAGCAGAGCCAAGACTCTTTCACTTGTCCAAATTTCCCTTTTCTCTGGGTTCTCCAAGGCATGTAGGATGTGCAACTCTCAAACATGCATGTAAATTGAAATGTAGCTAATAATGGTACAGAAAATTTGAATATTAGATATTCTCAGACCACCCTGATGGACTGCAGTGTGGAGGTGTCTTCATCCGCAGCCCAAATGCTGCAGATGGGCTCACCTTCACACTGTTTGAGACCACCCTGAGTCTGGACGAGACAACTTTGCAGCAAGTGGCCTGGGTCACCATCTGGCTCCAAAACAGCTTTTCCTGTGCTTCTGTGTTCAAAGCGTTTGAAATGAAGAAAGAGCAGTTTTTAAAGCTTTAGGCTGAAACGTGTGTCATGCCCAAGGGCACGATGTGGGGGGCATTCAAGCGCATCAAGCCAGCTGGGAGAGAGCTGGCTGGCTTTGCTCACCACCCTAGCCAACCTTGCCATAGGCCATACCCACACCATCCAGAAAAAATACTTAACTGTGCTTGAGTTACCAACAGCCAACTGAGCCTGTATTTCCCCTTGGAGGGAAGTAACTGATTTATTCAGGGAACAAAACTACCTTAAGTGGATGGCTGAGGCCCAGAAGTAAAACGTGGACCATTTCTGAGCCAGATTGACAGTGTAAACCACCCTCAACCACCCCTGTTACTTGTACTTTTATTATACCTTTAAGCAACTTGTGCAATAATGACAAAATTATGCAAGCATAAGAAACATTCCAGCACTCTTTGCAGACAGTGTTTACCACCTAAAGAAAACACTCAAATACATTGCTTTATTTAAATTTCATGGTTACGCACTACAAATTACCAGGCAACCTTAATATGAAACTATCAAGCTTCAGTAAATATTATAAAGCTGTATGTAATCAGTGCAGCTGTAGGTACAAAGCAAGCACAAATGCATACCTCTATTTTTGGAATATATGTATGTTCCAAAAGAAAGTACTTTTTGACTGATTATCAAAATGCAGCAAGCTATACTGGCAGAGAACACTAGCATAACATTACTCATCAATATAGGACCATCCCCCTCCAAAACAAAAGAAAACAACTCCTTCCCCCGCCAAAAAACCCCTCAGAAAACTCCACCGAAAACGAAACAAACACCCCACCATCATTTTCTAACCAGTGATCACTGAAACTGCCTGACTGAGGAGGGAATGCTGCATCATAAAATCAACCTCAAGAAAGTGCTACTTTATCTTCTTAAGGAAATTTCAGGAGATTGAGGCTGGCTGAAAGGCTGTGCTTTTGGTTTTGTTGGAAACTGCCCCTGAACTGCTGGGTATACAGATGAGAAAGGAGACTTCTCCCCCTGACAACACATGGCCCAATAGAGGGGGGAGGTGGTGCTAAAACCAACCTGCCAATACAGCTGTCCACCCTCTGCTGTGGGCTGTGCTGAGGGTCTGATTTTTGGCAGGGTAGGAAGTGAGGCAGAAAGAACGGGGAATTGCCACAGTGCTGTCCTTGTTTCCTTGACATGTGCTTTTATAACTTGTGTTCCCTGAGGTAAAAGGCACAATTTGGACTCAACAGCTGACAACTCAGCAGTTCTCTGCCTGTGGGATAAGCTGGTTCTGTTGTAGCAACAGTTGACCTAAGTTCAGTGCCAGCTCCAGACAGTGCATGGAAAGGAGGGGGGACATATGCCTTTCAAAACCTTACACCCTGACCAACATTCATACCAATGGCTTAGGAGTTATTTTTAGCCTAAGCACTTTCTGCTTACAGTGAAACCTGCTACTAGGAATGATTCCAAGAGACAGCAGCAGGGAAAGGCAGACAGCAGCAAAGTGGCAAAAGCCCCTGTTGAGCTTCTGGTGCTTGCGGGAGTTCAAGGACCTTACAGACACGCAGCAGCAGGGCTCCCACAGTCTCTAATGTAGGGACTGCAAATTTTCCAGAGGAAGGAGGATAGCAATGAGCAGAAAAAAAATGATGATGTGTATGAAAAGCAGCCCCCGGATATATTTCTCAGGGACAGATAAGAACTTTCAAAGATCATTTATTCTAATTAAAATCTGTTAGTTTGTAAGCCAGTAAGGAAGGAAGGCAAAGAACACACACGTGTTTTTTAGTGATAGATATCCTAGCTGCCCCCCAGTCCCTCAAAATACAGGTAAGAAAATGGTCTGTTCATCTAGGAATTTATATGGCTCTCATCATCGCCATGCTAATGACTCTGGAAGAAATCCATATGATTCTGGAAGATGATCCCTGAATACATTTAAGCATGTATAAAACCCAAACTTTTGATGCTTCAACCTAAAAGAGACATGTTCAAAAATCTCATTTAGCTGCAGGTAAATTAGAGAGGGGGGGGAAAAAAAAAAAAAAGAAGAGGGCTGATGATAAATTTTGTAGGCATCAGCATGCATAGATGCAGTCTCATCTTTGACAGGGCCATACCACTTGCCTGATGCTTGAACACTCAAGATTCACAAAGCAGTAAGTCCCTGCTTGTATCTGCTAATAAAATGAGCACAGAACCAAACAATCAGCTTCCAAAGAAAACAGCTGTTGGTTTTGTTTAAAGACATAGGAGAAGAAAGCAGCAGGAATGGTCCCCTTTTTGAGGCAACCCAAGTCACTGCAGCACTTGCAGTATCAGAAACACCTCAGGCTACTCAAAATGACAGATGAGTCAGGATGAAGACTCCTACAGCCCTTCTGTCTATGGTATTTCTCTCTGAAGCTTAGGTAACCACTGACTCAGTGTAACACACTCATGCTCATGTCCTTGTGAGAGGGCACTCACTGGAAGTGCAGGATCATGGTCTCCAGATCTTGATCCCAAGGATTTTTTTCAACTTTTACATTAAACTGTTTATGGAACAAAATGTATCAACAAGCATAGAGCATTTCTCAAGTCTTATCTAGAAGCAATTTATTTTTCTTATTTTTAGACAGAAATTTGATGCCTACCAGTCAAGAAGTAATCATAACTACATCTCATGGGAAAAAAAACATAACCCATCTGCATCAGCCTTGTGATATATGACACTCTGCAAGACAGAGTCAGAATTTACAAACATCAAAGTCATTTAAATACATCTTTAAATGTATCCTTCCATAAAGCACAAAATTTGCTGTCAGACACTCATTGGATGAAGCAATTTAACATTCATACTCTAAAAGACCTATTTCTAATACACATAGAGATTCTGTTTTAGCATTACCTATGGATGTTAAAATTCAGATATTTTTAAAACATTTTCTAAAGCTCTGAGCTGCATGACACTAAAATAGATGTGATCTTATAGCCAGAAATTGTAACTCAAGAAGCACTTGAAATTAAAGTCCTATGAATACCTGCTACAGTAGCAGCAGCAGCAGCTTTGCCACCTGTGAAAAAGTCTTCCTCTCTTTGAGAGGAGCATCTCCACCCACACTGCTGTTCCCGTGTATCCCTCATTTGCCTTAGGCAAGTCTGGGAGTATGCCCTCACCTAAAGGTTAAGTCTCTCCCTTCACTCAGCACACCTGCAAAGGGATTTTTCACAATCTAACTCACAGATAATGCTTGCCACTGGTTGCTCTAGGTGACTGAAGTGGTGTGTTTGGAGAGTGCACAATGGAAACTGTTATCATTTAGTAACGCTGTTAAAAGTTTGAATAGGTAAAACAGCGATAAGATGAAAGGATGCAAAGACTTAGTAAACAGAAAGCAAAGAAAATCAGGTGATCTACTGACTCCCTAAAAGTTATATTCCAAACCAGCTCCAACTTTGTGATTTTTAAGCTTTCCTTTTGTGAGCTTCTACAGCGTTTTCCAGGGTAGATCACAGCCCTGCAGTCTACTGACAGTCTGTCTTTTCTTAAACGTCTCCAAAGTATCCTGCAGACCCATCTCCAGCTAATGGCCAGCAACTCATCGTAAAAAATAACAACCAAGTGCAGATACGATGCTTGCTACTCGTTCTGTGGACACACTCATGGCATTTCTCCTGTCTCTTCCACATCCAAATCCTTCCCTCATCAAAGATAATTTTTGTTTTGATCTTGATTCAAATTGTGGCCAAACCCAGGAGACTTCTGGGTCTATTCTCACCTTTATGTACAGAAATCAAAGCTTATCTTTATCACCAAAATCGTGCAGCATAAAATGGCTGATAAGCTAAGGACAAGCACAGACTTTTTGCACATCAAGGCATTCATGCATTCTTCCCTACAGGATGTGCAAAGCTTTATATATAAAACACGTGGGCACTGATGGATCTACACCAAAAAAACATACTGTCTCAGCTGGCACTGCCACATGCTGATTTGAGAGAGAACATTGCATGACACAGAGTTTAATCTTTCTCACAGCTACTAAACCTGCCGAGTCTTATTAGCAGTCTGGGTTCATGCTGTGGGGTTGAACTAAGGGTTCTGGAAGAATTTAAAGAATTCTTCTACCGTAAGGAGAAAAGGCAGAATGGACTTCCAGGTGAGATGTCAAAGCCAAGTCACACTGCCTTACTGAGTTAACAAGCTGAGTTTCAAATACAGCAGAAATCAACCAAATTCCCAGGTTTTCCTGAAGAAAATTTAACAGAACATGGCCTTGATAATGGAATGTAAATATTTGACTATTTTTGCAATGGTAATTTTAAGCGTGAAAGTCTGTAAAAAAGAAACAGAGTGACAATCCCTACACAACAGCACACCATTCCACCTCTCCTCAGTATTCGGTTATTCTAATACCTATCCAGGTTTTCACTCCCATTCATAGCAAACTTCTCAGGCATTCACGACCAATGACAAGTGAAAAACAAACCATGCATACAGCCAATTCCTACCGAAGTAACACACAGCATGCCAGCACAACACAGTCAATTCAAATTTACACGCTGAATTTTAACAAGGGAGTAACATTCTTTTCAGAACTGCTTCAAACGTTTTGAGAGATCGTTTTCAGACAGGGTATCTACACACATCAGAAATTCAATCACTCAAAAGAGACACAGCTACCGCTGTGCCAGAGTCCCTGTACAGCCAGTGCGCAGCGAGGCGCCCGGCATGTCTGGATGCTCCCCGAACACAGAAGGGGCTCTGGAGTTCCCTCTTAAGGTCCGTTTTCGAAAGGGTGCTACTTATTTTAAAATAAAATAATACAATAAAATTACAAAAAGAGGCATAAATAGTATTTACCCGCTGCTCAGTCCTCGAGCCAGCCAACCTGCCGGCCAGCAGAATGAGCTGTTGACAAAACACAGCCTCTATTTAAGTCGCAGGCTCCGGGCAGCGGCAGAGAGGAGCCGCCGGCCTCCCCCCGCGCCCCCGAGGGAGCTGCCGCGCTCTGCCCCC
>VWYP01006168.1:0-10545 GCA_013400435.1 Pycnonotus jocosus | reverse complement strand
GAGCTGCCGGAGACTCTGCAGCGCCCGCAGTGCGGCCGGGTCCCCAGCGGGCTGTGGCGAGTGGGGTGCGAGGAGGGTGAAGGCGCGGATCGCATCTGAGCCTTTCGGGTTTTCTCTGTGACACGGTCAAATATCCTCTATAGAATAAAGTACCTTGAATGCTTCCAGCGCTGCCAGACCTCCAGGGTTGGACGCGGTGGGCCCGGCCCCACAGACGCAGGCGATTCTTGATTCATTTTATCTTTGTGTTGCCACTAGTTTTTGAGGTCTGAGACTTGACCTTCAACATTTCTCTGAAGCCACAAGTGTTGCAAGTCAGCCTCTCTTTTAAATTAAACTTGAAATCCTCACCATCCCGCAGTCTCAAGAGTCGGGCAATTAAAAAAAAAAATATGCCACGAGACCCATAAAATCAGAAGAGCTGGCAAGCCTGTGGCTCCTCTTTTGTGCCCCAGTCAACCACAGGAGAATGGGGAGAAAAAGTGAGTGCTGGATTTTCCTTGTATTTTTTTTCCCCATATTTTCCTAGTGCCGTTTTCCAAATTGCTGCAGATTGTTTGTTTGTCTCACAACCCAGATGACAGAAAACTGCAAATACTTGCATGAAATTCCTGGTCCAGACTTGAGTCCCTCGATGGCTAAGTAGATGATTTCAGGTCCCCAAATCCAGACTCTCCTGCCATCCTCACATTGCATAGGCTGTTCTGTAGAGAAGAAATCTGCCACTGTTCTGTCTCCTTTCCAGCATTTTTACTTGTGCAAACAGAACTGAAGCTTCAGTAGACCAAGCAAGATGCACATGAACCTTGTGGTTCAGTCATGCATCAAGATATGTGACTTCAGATCTGTTCTGCCACAAGAACGCACTTGACTTCAGGCCTCAGACCCTGAGACACTCGCCTGTGTGTTGGCCTGTGTCATATCAAGAGGAAGGATTGAGTCTCCTATACCCATTATTCCTGGATTATTTTAAACCTGATTTGAAGAGAAGCCATGGGCTGTGAATCCCAAGCAGAACATTGATGCACATTGAAACACTCACAACTCCAAGGATGGACTGACTTTAAGATAAGACCCCTATTAGGGATCTTCTACTTAGTAGATTTAAGCAGTTGCCTTTCCAGCACATCAGTCATCCTTTCACAGTACCAAATTTCTCCTCACTGGAAAGGATGCCGAATGGCTAATTCTGTGGTGAAGACTTCACTGCCGGCACAAAGAGGTTTGATATGTCACCTGCCTAAGAACATTGTCCCATTTAGTTCCCATTCTAGCCCAGAAGCCCTTCTGCTTTCGTGCAAAAGCAGCCAAACCACAATGAAACTGGGACTACACTTGAACCACAAGATTTGAGCAGAAGGTGGACATGTCATTGTACACACTTATTCAAGGGAGCATCCCCTCTGTCTTTGTTTCCAGATCTCATTAACTAGAGCCTGGTGCCCTCTCTAGAGTTTCAAATCTAAGTTTCATGAGGATGTAGCATGCACTTTTTGCCATGGATTACACACAAAAATGCAGATTTCCATCCATGAAATGACACAAGGACTGTTTTTAAAAGGTATTGAAAATGTTAAATGAAATTTTACTACCTTCCTTTTCTGCAGCTCATGCTATTTCAGCTTTAATAAAGGCTCACAGGCATCTCACTTATCAGAAAGCCCTGTACCATGTACATGATACCATCAGTAGTAGCAGAAGATTTGGCAAATTTTCTAGATCACAAAACCAAGCAATAGTAATTTTTACTATTTTCTATTTTTAATTAGTCAGACAGCTTCCCTGTAATTCATGGACGTTTCATACAGGAGCTCTATGTGTTTGAGGGCTTTTCTAAGCAGAAAACTGATGGTGAAATTAGAAGAGGCTCCCAGGACAAAACAGAGGTAGGGAAAGTTCCTAAAGTTGTTTTAATGTTTTGATATTGTAGTAATGAGTCCATTTTCAGTGACTCAATTGGAAATTAAGAGTTCAATTTATGACAAGCCTGTATAGCACAAGTTTCAAGATGATAAGACTACAGATCTCTTTTTTAATACAGTGAAATATGTTAATTTTAATATAGACCTCCCCTAGATAAATGAGTGGCCTAATTACTCTGCTACTTCTTATCTGCAGTAAATATGCTATGCATGCCTTCAGTTGCATCATGAGATCTTCTCTGTAAAACACAATAGCTGCTGTATTTTATTAGGAAATTTATCGGGGTAGAGTACATACGTGAAGGCCATTTATTTTGTTTCCTGCCTTATCTCTGTTTTCCAGAAAACTGAAGGACAGATGCTGGAACGCACAACTGTGTCTTTATATAGTCAGTGTAGGATCTTGTCATTGATGTCAGCAGCAGCAGGGCTGTGCCTTTCAACACTTATATTTTGGACATTGAGAGGGAGAAGTTTAAGTCTCTGTGGAAAGTTGGTTAGCTTCAGTTTATCATAGTCTATCTCATCACTTAGTATTACTTAGAGAACAACAGATCTGCTGTCTAGGTCAGAAAAAAGTTCTTGAGGCATGTAATTCCAAATGAAAGTGAGAAGTCCAGCTAGGACATTTTCATTAATGAGAGTTTCCTGGAGCCATTTAGTCTTGTGTTTAAGGGTGTGTTGGTTATTTATGGCAGAGAAAAGGAACGGATGTGTTGATGTTCTGGAACTTTTCCTTTGTGCATTGTTTCCCATTTCACAGTTGTATTTGGCACCCACTTTCCTCCAGCCAATAAAGAATATTAAAGAACTTCCTTTGCTGCGAAGTTGTGTGCACATTTTACAAACCATACAGTTTAACCAGTAGTTTGAAAGGTAGTCCTTCTACCAGTGTTTACAAAAGCCAGAAATTGCAAATATATAGTATTGCCAGCAAAGGTCTGGCAATGGTTGTTTTTATGGGTTATCTGTTCCTGTTTTCTTTAAAACAAAATTATATAATACAACCAACAAAGCAAATTTGGGTCTGACTGAATGTGTTCAGGAAGGCCAATAACAAAACTCAGATTGGCTGTGATAAATGCAGGAGTAACCTCTGCTCATGCCAAGAATAACCTCGAGTGCTGGGGATAGTGCATGTATTTTTGTGCACTTACAAAGCAACTGTTCTTTCCTACAAAGTCTCATTGGAAGCATCTCTTCTTGTCAAGCTGACACAATTTTTCTTGGAAATGAGGACACTGACCCCTGAGAAATAAACTCTTGGCAATTAATAATTTTTAAACACAGAATATTTTCTTCATAATTAAAGACCTATGCTTGTAAAACCAGGGACATGTTGGCAATATATTGCTAAAGGGCTTCAAAAAATTCCTTGATCTCTCTTGTCTGCAGGAAACCATGCACCCCATTGTGGTTTTTGTGTTTGCAGGGAGAAGCAGTGAAGGACTTTGATCTACTGACCTGCACTAACTTTGATAGTGCCATGAATTTAAAAAGAAATGGGAAGAAAAACACTACTTGCCAAAACCAATTAAATTTAATGCACTCACATTCCTTTCACTGGGAAAAAATTCTACCTCAGATGCCTGGGAAGTACATGGTGTTGAAATACTCGATTCACTGCCAGTAATAGGACCCTTATTGTTGGCAGTGAAAGTGAAGCTTCTCCCATGCATTACAGAGGTGATAGGAGATGGATTACATTGCCACACATTGCCAAATGCCAAGATCTTTGTGTCTAACTGGGGTGTTTGTGTGTAGGATGGAGGATGAGGGTACCAGCTGTTGAGTCTTCACTGAGTACCTTGGGTCTATCTTCACTGGCAGCTACAAGCAATTATTTTGAGCAGGTCTTTTGTATCTTCCTGAGTCACTGCACATTGTTGTGTGCAATGATCTTGCCTCAGACCCTTCCTTGCCTTACTCTACAGAACCTTTGGAAAAGTTTCTGCCCGCTACCTTATATCCACATTTTCACATTTTTATGGCTACTGTCTGCCTTCCTGTTGAGAAGATGTCATCTGAGCTCATGTTATCAGAGCACAGTTTTGGGAGGGTGATGAGGAGCCTGTGCTAAGGGAACTGATCTTTTGGTCTTACACTGTGATCTTGGTGTAACCAGCACCTTCCTCACCATTCTTTGATTTGAGTACAGTCGTTCCTGCCCATTTGTGTCCAGTAATGCTCACTCTTTCCACCTTGCTCTAGTGTGGCTTCTGATGCTCCCACAAGCAGGCATTTCCATTTGCGTTTCATTCAGCTAAGTCTTAATACCTCAGTTAAACATGTCTACAGGGGCTACAGAAGAGACTTGGTGCTGAAGTTCCTCTCCTACAGCAATCTCTGTGTTGTAACCAATTAACAGCTGCAGGCCTGCTTTTCAATCTAAGCACTTGTGCTGTTCTGCGATGGCTATACTGCAGTGTAAAGTACAACACATGCTGATGCTTAATCACCATTTTGGATGCATCATATTGCTGAGTCTAACACAATAGCATGAGAGATCAGTTGTTGAGACAGTGATATAGGACACAGAATAGATCTTGGGAAGGAATAAGGCTAACTATACATTTTTGAAGAAACATCAACAAATGGTAACAATCTTGCTGATTGTGGAAGAGCTGGTGGAATCAGTCCTAGAACTAAGATTTTTGGATATGAAATTGAAGAGGCATATTTTGTACAGTAGTGGAAGGGCCTAATTACATAAGAAAAAGGAAGATTTATGAGAGTCAGGAGCAGTTTAGATTTGTAATAGCCAGAGAAATGTGGAAATCTGAAAATAAAAGATACCAAGAACATCTCAGACATTCACATGCTTGTAATTTTACAAGGCCCTTCACGGGCTCCCTGACAGCAGCATATCACATTCAAACATCCTGTCATGTTCTGTGCAAATTTCAGCTATGCTCCTTATTTCACAACTCATTGTCACTGTTATGTTGGCTCTGTTTCCAGTGCAGTGCCTTTCCCATCAGTCACACTTTTCTGATCACAAATTTATCGGCTGGACATTGCCATGCTTTATCTATTTCTAAGAGATCTCACTGAGAAATGGCCTCTGTACTACAAGGCTTAGTAAGTTGTTGCTTCAGATTTTCTGTGCATCAGTCCATGGCCTGAACATGTCTGATGAATGTTGGATGACTTTGAAGTAATCTAAGCTGTTATGAACTTTAGATGCACTCTAGAGCTGATCTCCACATCAACAGGAGCCATTCAACCAGAATTCATGTAAATTCAAGCTGAGCTGCCAGTTTCAGTGAATCCCAAGTAAGTTGCTAGAATGTTCAAAGTTCTCCTTGCACATAATTTCCAGCAAACCCCTCTCCCCACACCGAACTGCATCCAGGGAAAGAAATATGACTTCTCCAGCACTATCCTTGGACGGAGCTGTTAGCCCACTCACTGCTTGGAAGCAAATTTCTATGCATCAGCATGGAAGTAGCAAGACAAAGAGTTCAGCTAGAGAAGAGGTAAAGAAATGTAAAAAATTCTGACTTAAATGCTAGATTGTTTTGTTTGTGTTTCATTTATCCTTGTTAACCACAGTTCTCTTGTAGGCTAATAAAAGGTCTGCATTTGAACACAAACAGAAGTGCTAACTTTAGTAAAACAGATAATTCCAGCATGTTTGGAAGTCAGTTTGAAAGAAGTTTTCATAAAAGCAGGCAATTGTTTGCCTTAGGTTAATTATTGCAGCAAATTCTGTATCTATTCTAGGAGTTTCCATCAAGGTGAACCTATTTTTGTTCCCAGCTTTGTTTTTATTATTGCACAAAAATAACTCTATAATGGCATACAATTCTAACCTAGTATTGACTTAATTACATATCTGTGTGCATCCTTACATCCTCCCATCTGGTGTAACAAGCAATTTTGGTTTTAGTAGTTTGAAGACTAATGGCAATTTTAATTTGCCTCTGCACAACCTGGTAAAGCCAAAGGAGCTGCCTGCACAGGGCCTGATTTGTTGTAGGTTCAGTGCTGCAAGGCTGAACTTCTTCAAGCAGAGAAAAATTTTGTGCAGAACACTTTTTAGAACACCTGTGGACAGCAATGGAGACAACAGAAATGTATGTACATGCTGAAAATTGTGTGACTTAGCATGCTTTGTCTTGTTCCCATTCTTGGCCAAACTGGATGTCTAGGCAGCTTCATTCCCCACTGTGGTCACATGAGATGCAGACCAACCAGGAGTCACAGAACCACATTTGTCAGCACTGAGCTAAAATGGATTCACATTCACACTTGTCTCTGTTCTGTCCTCCCTGCTCTGAAACACAGCTCACCTGGGAGGCTGCGAAGCACATTCTTTAGACAGGTGCTGTGGGTGCATGAGGCACAGGCTCATGCATGTTAATAAGTTGATGCATGTGTTGGCCTAGATTAGGGTTTGGCAGGTACTTTTTCTGCCGTCACTATGAACTTCAGCATCCATCATATGTCTCTTATTCTGTGATCCTGCATTTCGTTAACATAATTCTTTGTGTACATCCACACAGCAACACAGATTGAGGAAACAATTATGTCTTTTTCTTCTTCTTCTTCTTTTTTTTTTTCTCTTTTCTTTTGAATTTTTTTTCTTTTTTTCAACTGAATAGATTTCCTTCTGTGAGCTACTGACTACAAACATCAAGCCTCTGGAAGGCTGGTAGGAGGTAGGAATAAACAGCCAAGGTCAAAGGTTAAAGGGCTACAGGGCTGGGATTAACATCCAAGGGCAGAAGCTGAAGGAGCACTCCTGCTGTGTGTCAAACCACATTCCTGGGCTCTAGGCTGACCTTAGTCTGGTGGAGGTGCTGAGTTCAGACTTCAGCTTTGTGTCTTAGCCATTAGATTGGAGTATTTCAGGCACAGCCAGGGACTCAAGCACACTTGCAATAGCCAGAATTAACTGACAGTAGGAACCTGAGGGAAAAAGGAATTTGCCTTCTGTCCATTGTCTGAAGCATCGTAGTTGAGGGAGGTGAGCTGTGTCCCTAGTGGCAAAGATCATCTGGACTCTGCTCTTTGTGAGCCCACATCTGAGCATGACAGCAGTGCACACTCTCCACAAAACTCTATAACCGACTCATTTGGATGCCCACTGGAGCAGGGAAACTAACTTGCCTGGGAGGAGTACCTGACTTTGAGGAGAACATACAAGCCAGAAACTTTTATTAAAGGAGTTACTGCTCCTAACTCCAATTTTAGAGGTAGTTCAGTGAAGTCCCAGTAAGGGTGTTTGGTTTTGGTGTGCTGGCTGTTGCAATCTCTAAGAACTGAATGCCACTTCAGCCTGTGCCTGTTCCCTGTTTAATGTGTGGGGCTGCTGTGAAATGCAGCCTGGGCCTGAACATGCTGAGTTATGGACACTGCAGCACTTGGCATTTTGATGTTCCCCATACTTGGATAGGCTGCTAGCTCTCCTTCACTTTATCGAAAATTGCAAACTTAAAAGTCAAGGTCCTGACACACTCTCTGCTGAATCTAAAAGGTATAATAAAAAATTCACATAGGCATCTAGTGAACAGAGGAAAAGGCTCACAGGAAGCAACCTGCTGAGCACAGAGCACTTGTCCTAGCCAAAAGGAAATTCCTGTTGTTTCATTTGTTTTCTCAGTTTTGCTTTCCTCTACACAGCTCTGGAAGCTGGGTTTTTGTTGTCTTTTGACTTTTGTGTACCAACAGGCAGCAATTCCACCATGCCTTGTTTCAGACCCCTGGCCTTACATGCAGTCTTCCCTCTCATGCCTGTAGCTGGCAAAACTGATGCCAAGGAGGACTCTGAAAGTTTCAGCTTGTTAAGCTTTGGAACATACACACAGTGTGAAGTCACATTTAGATGGAGTCTCTTCTGGCTTTGGATATAATAGTATTTACACCAATCTTTTGTGCCACGTCTTGCCCTACCTACTCAACAATTCTACTCAAGCCTCACTTAATTTGCATTTGTGGCCCTGAAACTCTCTCTTGGATTTAAACATCAGGGAAATGTTTTTCTTTGTAGCCACAAGGGGGAAACAACAAATGCCATCATAAATGCACATACCGGCTTTAAAGGCTTGATGAGATAGTGGAAGAGCTGGCGTGCAATGGGAAGGGGTGCTCCAGAGGCTTTTCCGTGCCCCCAGGGTGCTCTGGCTGCCTCCTTAGGCTAGAGGGCACTGTCCACTCTGATTTTGAGGCATGGACATCCCTTAAAAACCAACAGGGAAGCAGTGGAGTCAGAAAGGGCTGAAGCGGTAGTGAAGGTGGTTATGCAAACAGTAGTGCCTGGGTAGCGAGCGGGAAGTGCAAGCTTCTGGTCCCTGCTCCCGGGCATGCTTTTTTCCGTTGTATTCAGGTGCAGAAACCGTGCGTTTTTCACACAGAACTGTTATAAATGAATTAGAATCAAAGTTGGTATCAAGCAATTTATTTTACAATTTTCAAAACCAATTTGAATTAGCCACAATAAAAACAAGCTATATCGGTGTTGGGTGGCAGGGGGACAGCCTCAAGTGAGCTGACCTTCCCCATCCACATCCTCCAGGTTCCAGGGTCTGGTTTTTATACTGTTTTTCTGCTCTGGGGCAAGTTCATTGTGTGTCTTTGTCTAGTGGGCATATTAATGCCATCCTTTTCTTTTACTGTTTGGTTCTGAAAGGATTTCCTGGAGGAGTTTGGCATCTGAATCAGGTTCTTGGAATTATCTATTGAAATGTTGAATCCCTCTTCATCTCCGGGTCTCTCCTCCTTGATTGGTATCAGGGGTTGATGTCTTGACAACATGGGCCATCTCCTGTCCGACATGGGCCATCTCCTGTCCGGCCACATCCTTTCTGTTGCAAATGGTGGTTCTGCTCTGCTATTATTCTGAAGACTTTTACAAATGGATATGAGTTTTGGCAGCTAGAGAAGCTTTTTACAATCTTCGGAAGTCAGAGCTTTGCAACATAATTTTCAGGTTATACATACAATGTATTTTGATACACAAGTTTACCCAAAGCATATATCACAGTTGGATATGCTTAATACATGAATTTATACACTACGCAGATTAAATACACGAATTTATACATCCCCAATATTACAGAACGGTGAGGCTTCCTCAGAAAACTGGGAAGAAACTTGTATTTGCCCGTAACAGTCACACTATGATTCACCCTGTCCCTTATTACAGGCAGCAACCTTGACAACTGTCTTGTGCAATCCTACCACTTTCCCGGACTTCACGGGAACACAAGCCTTTGTCTTGAGCTATTTCAGAATGTCCTGACTCCTCCCACCCGCAGAAGAGAAAGCCTGGGCAGAAAGACTTGCTGAAACTCCTACTTCTTAGACACTAATGTAAGCTGTGCCATTAACATGTTTTCTTTTGACGTCCAGGTGGTAAAACCTCCCTAGCCTTTCCCACATCCAGGAGAGACAGGAGTTACAATAGCCACGGGTATGTGCCAACCAAAGCTGTGCAGCAGTGAGGAAAGGTGACTCTCGGGAATTAAGCACTGGTTATTCTGTTTCCAGCTGGGAGCAGAGAGCAGCACTGTCTTGTAGTGACAGCAGAGCAAGCATCTCGCAGCTCTAGTGCCCACAAACCCAGAGAAGGCTCTGGCATTAGGAGATAAGCTTATATGCTTCACAGATGACAGTGGTTGCATAAATCGTTGCTTTTTTTGGCAAGAAGTGGTTGCCAGAGAGACTGCAGGCTGCTGTTATTGCATATGGATGGGAAGTCTGTTCTGGTACTGCATCTGGCTCTGACTCCAGAAAGAGGGAGTGTACTGAAGGCTTCAGGGGGAATTTGTACCAGTTGGCCTGTGGGATGGGTTCTCACAGCTGGTAAGAAGAAGGACAACAATAACTCTGCTTCCATAGGGAGCTACTCAGCACAGTCTCAGATTGACCCAGAAACAAGCATTTCAGCTTTAGAAGGGAAAATCTGGGGGCAGTCTTGCCTTAAACACTAAAAAATGTTAGTTTTGCTAACTACTACAGCTCTGCAAATACTATTGTCTCTCTATTTTTCTGCTTGTTTTGATTGGATATTGGTTTTTTTTCTTTTTTGTTCTCCCTTCCCCTCTCCTTTGCTCTTTTGTTTAATTATTCTGAAGCTGGTTAAAACCTGCTCTAGCACTTTCTTACAAAGGTCTATGGTCTGTGATGCCAAGTGTCATAGAAATTTCCAGGTAGCTAGCCCTCAATCTATCTTGCAGCAGTCACTGACCAATGTGATGCTATTCTTACCTTTTGAGATATACCACAAGCTGCAGAACCAACCCACTAAATAGCCTCCCAGAGAGGCCTCAATTTTCTTCTCTAATTTCAGTGCTGTACAGAGAAATAACTTTCACAGGAAATATCTGTACTGGAAACAAATGGAAGCGTGGCACTCTAAAGATTAGAGAGGAAGGTTATCTTTGTGTTTAGCTAGTCATTTGCAGCTTGGAAAGATAAAGCTAAATTTTATTAAGAGACATAAACCAGCTCCATATTTACTAGCATGTATGTTTAATATCAAATCTGGCCATGCAAAGTAACAAATCCTTTGTCTTTGATGTATTCAGGAGCATATTAGGCCTGTGCAAACCTTCACCATTAGTTTTAGTGGGAAAAGAGCTCTATACCATAAGACCTTGTTATGAATGAATATGAA
>VWYP01006155.1:49569-64602 GCA_013400435.1 Pycnonotus jocosus | reverse complement strand
TCAACACAGCATTAGCAAATTTGTGTTTCTCACTCTTTACTGAATACAGACATTGTAAACTTACTTTTTTCCTACATTATTACTGCAGGAAATTATTTTAAAATGAGAAAATTAAAAGAAATAAAGCTTTGAAGGTCTAGGGAGGCATCATTTGCATGAGCACTAACTAGTACATTATTACATCCTAGTATATTATCATCCCTGTGAAAGTATTCAGCAGACACTGCGTAAAAGTACAGTATACTTCATGCCACAACACTTATTTTTAACATTTTGTGGATAAAATGTAAGTTTAAATAGCATCAGATTCACCTGACCTTTACACAAGGCTTTAATGTACAGTTTGTGCTGCCAAGTTTATAAAATCATATGTATTTATACACACTCACCAAAGTGACAGCACAATCCTAAATTAGGTTCTAAAAATACTATAAGCTCTATATAGCACCTGCTATATTGTTTGAGAATAAAATAAGACTAATTCAAATATTCTTTCAATCACACACAGCCTGTCAGTACCAGAAGTTTAGTTTAGGGGTTCTTCATTGATTTTGTAGAGTTTTTGATCAGTTTTGACACTTTTTTGCTGGGAAGGCTCAGGGAGCTTTGTTTGATTTTTTAGTTTTTATTTCTTGTAGAAAGAAAAATAAAACTTAATAAAACTCAAGACAAACACCTACCATCATTACGAAGTTCTCAACCACCTAAAAAAAAAATACTAACAGAGCCTTTATTTAAATCACATTTATTTCTTTTTGAGATTAAATTTTAGAACCAAGAGGAAATACTCATTCTTTGCTTAAGATGACAACTGACACTGACCTTTACCAGGTTCAGGTTCACCTGATCAAGTGTGTCCCCTGGATTCCAGATCCTACTTCCCAGAGATTACAAACACTTATCTAGGCAAAGGCAACCAATGTTGAATTAGCAATTTCTGATTGCCAAAATGAGTTGGGAGCCACCAGTTAATATTGCCACACCATGGTTCAGTACATTCCCAAGTCAGAAGACACACTATTACTGTCTTGAAATCTTGAAGCACAATATATTTCAGCTTAACTGACCAAATACCTTATAAAGCTGTCTTTTTACCCCTCTGCCAGAAGCTAAAAAAAATTTCTATTCCAGAGAATCAAGTGTTCATATACTAGAGGAAGAGAGCAGCTCTCGATGTCCTCCTTTGTTACTCTACTAGACTCTCAAGCCTCACTGTTTAAACACTCATTTCAGACAACCAGCAACTAGAGTTACAGCAACAACGTACTCTTACCAAAGGAACACTGAAATACTAATTCAGAGCTGCTGCTGAACATCTGTGGTTTCTGTTCAGTCTTTCAGATGCAGAAAGGCTAACAAACAGGATGTATGAACAATCTGCCATGGACTGGTTAGAGCAGACAGGTTTGGGAAATATGCCTTAGCTACCAATAACATATGGAGAAGCCATTGTATGTCCTATCTGCCTACTTCTCCTGAAGGAATTTGGGTATTCTGCCCATCCATTCAAAGCCAGGCCCAGGTATGCAGTGGAAAGCCAGAAGAAAAGGAAGATGAGCAAAAATGGAAGCTGCAAAAGCCAGAGATTAGTAAACACTGCTCACCCACACCCCCACTTTATCAGAGTTATAGCCTATTTTACTGAGCCCTGCTTTGCCCATTTGAAAGGGAAGACAGCCAGTCATTATCTTTATAGATGCTAAGGAAAGTACCTTAAAGGCAATTCAGTGGCATGAAAGTATATAGCAGTACAGTAAAAGTGACATTCTAATTGCAACAGAACACCATGACTTTGATCTCTTTTCATTCATAGACACTAAAACTTGTGCTTCCATATCAAATTTACTTTTCTGTAACTAAAACAAGACATATCAGGATCCTTTATTGAGTTACTACTCTTAGTATTTATTTAGAGGGAGTACTACACAGCTCTACACAAAACTAGCTGACATCAAACTTAGCAACAGCTCCATAAAAGCTTGAGATTGCACTTCTGTACAAGTCATTCACCTCAGAAAAGTGCCATTGAGTAGCTCATTGCAAGCTTCTGCAGCTAGCTTAAATTAAATGCCAAACACCACCTGAAGAAAGGATTGCCTTACAAAGAAGCACAGAAAAAAAGTACATGTTAATATTTAACTAGAGATTTTTATATAACCAGTGATTTCCATGCATATTTTAGATATCTTTAAGTGCTACAAACTTGGATGTATTTGTGTCCACTCTTACATGTATCTTTCATCAAATATGAATCAATTTACTGATTTACTTAGATTTACTAAGTACATCACTCTGTGTGTGATCCTGAGCTTTGCTGAGCCAGAAGCAGTAATCAAAATGCATACATACTATAAAAGTCATTAAAGAGAACCAAAAGTATTTAAACCAAACATATTTAAAAGGACTGCCTTCAGCATGGTGTATAGCAAACAAAATGCTTCAGTCGGAAGAATTGGCTTATTAATCTCAGTTTTAGAAAGTGAAACTACTGAAACTAAGTGTAACTCAAGGGCACCTTACTCATTTAGACAATCAATCCTAAATCCATTGATTTATATTCCTGATAAAGCAAGCACAAGCATGTATTGTAATACTGTTGTTGCCACTGAACAATAAAAACTAATTACTGTTTTTCTCTCATGCCCCCATGTTATAACATAGTAGACATATGCAAAGAGTTGGAAACATCAGATTTACATAAAACAGTACTGGAACATAATAGGCAACATGTTTGCCTAAAACATTTTCAGCCTCCAACCATAAAACTTATGGGCTTCCAGAAACATAAGTTGTTTTCTTGAGGTTAGTCTTCTAGAAGTTCCTGCAAGTGGTGTTTTGGACCCACTTTGAACTAAACCTACACATCTCAGTACTATAAAGAACTTACACAGCTTACTCCTTCATCTTCATGTGGGAAAAAATAAACTACTGCAAATGGTTTTCCTTCCAGTTTTACTGTCAAGGAGGAAACAGAAACAATGACTGATTACCTAATTTCTGTACCACTTCCAAAGGATACTTTAGAAGCTCTGATCTTACACCCTTACACATCTCTTCAACACACACACACTCTATTTCAGAACAAGAAGTTTGATCGACTCAGGGATGCTCCATACCAAACTATTTTATACATTTTTTTAGTTAAAAATCCTAAGAAGTGAGAAGGGAGAGGATAACCAATCAGAAAACACAGTATGAACAACAGAAGCACACATAACAGAAAAATGGATTTTTACACTGTTCTCATTGTTTTCAATGAAATAATAAAATTTTAATTTGGTCTTTTGACTGCACAATCAAACATGAGTCTTTAAAAACATTCAAATGCAACCTCAAGTTTTACTGCTATAGAGGAATAATAGGTTCAATTCAGAACATACAATTTTACATGCAACACTATGATTATCCTGTTCTCATTCTTCCTTTGCCTTTCTACCTGCCTATTTAATCTATGCAAATAAAATTAGATGGTATTAGATGAGCCACTAATAATTTTTTTCACTGATATAGAAATGAATCTCTGAGTTACAGCTTGAGAGACTACTGACCTATTCCTGCTTCCTGTAAAAACTCCCTGCAATTCACCTCTCTCCTCTTAGTGGGCTATTAACTGAAAGGTTAATGCCCTTGGGCGCTTGGCCTCTGTGTGGGCCCATGACCCAAGATCACCAGAAACCATGAAAGATTTACTGGATCACTGCATCCAGGTCATACACCTCTACAGGACAATGTCCCACTTTAATCTATCCTACCCTTCTCTGGTCACTTGCTAACTTTTTGATTACTGCTTCCTGTGCATGCAAAAGCTCCATCTGAGAGCAGAAGCCTCACAAGCAGGTACATGCTCAAGTGAGTGCTTCAAGACAAGCTCTGACCAAACAGGAGAGCCCTCTCACATCACTCTGTAGAGGAAACAGCAGCAACAGAAAAGAGGAACATCACAGTAGCTGGAAATACAAACCTAACAGCCAATCAGTTAAGAGATGACAAAAAAAATCTTGCTTCCAATAAAGAAGTCTGAGATGTCAAAACACAGGGAAGAATACAAGGTAAGCGACCACTATGCCATTGTTCCCCTGTTCTATTCTCATATACCAAAAAGCTATTTTTTTGTTTAAGCATAAGCTAACTCTTGTTTTTTTGGTATCCCCAAAACCCAGAAAGATTATTTCAGGACCATTTCAGTCATTACAACCAATTCTAATTTTCTCCACACCCCTCTTTACAACACTTAAGAAGCATTTTTAGACTCAGGAAGTTAAACTGAAGACTTGGAGCTGGCTGGCACTGGCTCTCTGGGACACAGCAGCTGCTCAAAGAAGCCACCCCTGTATCCCTTGTCACACCACTGTTCTATTCTACTGCCTATCCATGCACTTGCTCCTCTACCACCAACAGCCATTCACATTTCATCAACATTTTCCTGTGGCTACTGAAAAACACCTTGCATGCTACTGGAAAATTATAGGGAACACATGCCCAAAGAGCAAAGGAGCACAGAGGACAGTGAGCAAAACTACACACATCTACTTAACAACTACACAAACAGAGAAGTTTTAACTAAGACAGCATATAGAACTTCTAGAAAAAGATGTCTCTATAAAGGTAAGGTCACAGAAAGCTCAAGCAATTAAAATCATTCTGAACATACTTTTAACATTTCCACTAGTACTCAAACACTGAGTTTATTGCAAAATGACTAAAGTTCGAAGTGTCAGAGGCTTTATTCTTGTTTCCACAGTTATCTTGCCGCAACTGAACTGGCAGATAAGTGTTCAACATCTAAAAATTCTTAATAATGAGAGAAATCAGAGTGATTTTAATAGTCTTGCATATATTTACGTGGATGAGCAGTTTTATTGTTTTATTTGCTTTCACTCCAAAACTAAAACATTTCCTTTGCTATTCTAGATCCAATTTCTAAGTTAGACTTCAAATTCTTCTTTTCACTAGGATGCAAGCATTTTAGAAATACAAATAAAAGCCAGTTGAAACTGAAAAATAAAGACAATCATCCATAAGCAGAAACAACACACAATTAGGCATTTATCTATACATTTATAAAACAAGATTTCTCAAATTGGAAAAAAATCCCAGGGTCTAGACAGGGTTTAATGTTTAAAATTCATTACAATGAGTTTACTCTAGGAGAAGCACGAAAACTGCAGCAGCATTACCAAACTCATTGCCCCAGGTTAACAAACACGTTATGCAACCAAGTACACAAGGCTGGTGGGACTCACCTTCCCTCATTGATTTTTGCCTTGTCCCCATGGCAAGTGAAGTTCTCAATGTAGCCCAGGCTGCAGTTGATCCGTGTCCAGTCGGGCTGGCACACCGCAATGAAGTGAGGACGCAGTCTGCCTATGGAGTACTTGGCAATGTCTGTCAACGACTGGCTAGCAGCTGCCCCAAAAATGAAGGTCCCAATGGCTTTGTAGATAGCGGCTATGTAGTTATTTCTGACAAACGAATTTGAGTGCAAATTATTATAAAAGACTGACAGAGTCTCTCCTAGGATTATCTGAAAGAGAAATAAGGACAACAAGTTAAAGATAATAACTTCAAAAGAAAAGTACTATGATATTCTTGTTAATACTCATACATACAGTTTCAGAAATTACTTTTTTATAAACATTAAGCTGCAAATTTAAGTTTTCCAAGAGTCAGCAGTAACCATGTCCAAACATTATAAACACATTCACACAGAAGAGAAACACACTTTTACTTTAATCTACCTCATGTTGAACTTAGTCATACTATTTTCAGAATATTTATTAAAACAAAGCCTTCTTGAAATAACGTTTAACCATATTACTTGGCATGACCCTAATTAGAAACATTTTCTCCCATGTAACTTCATTTTACATTGAGTCTTCTTCAAATAACTTCTACTGAATAAAATTTTTCAAAGCTTGTTAGGTTTTCCATGAAACCAGAAACTGTTCTGAAGGGTTGAGACTTTATATCCAGATCTGAAACGCCAGATGTTTCAACAAAAATTTCCTATTCCTCATGGAAATTAAATCCTTTGGGGAGAAAAGAAAACTGAGAGTAGGGAAAGACAGGTCTTACTGAGGTCTTTCCAAGGATCTTTCCCCCTGCATGTTTAAGGTACATGTATCAAGCGTTGACAAGAAAGCAGATCTAATTGTTTTCTTGCAACTTCATCTTTTGCAGAAAATAAGTTTTTCCCCATGCCAAATACAGAACTTCACTCCAGGTAATTTGGATGTCGAACCAGATGGTCCCACTCCGTACAGAAAGAATCAATTCATACATATAATCAGATGTGTGGACTGCATGTATATATGTAAAGTTACCTTGAAAAATCATGTAAAAATTAAAATTATGGCTCTGTCACTTGAGAGTACTGGGTACTGGATCCTAGCAAAGCAGAGCTTTGGTGAATTAAGCCATTACTTAGACACTGCCACCCAGGCAGAGAGTGACAGCTTGTCAGAGGCTTTGCACATGAAGGCAAACAGACAATACCATCAGATGTGTGACACTGAAGCTTTACACCCTTCACCATACCCAAACATGGGCTGAAGCAGAGAAATACTAAAACATGGACTAAAGCTGGGAAAGTTTTCAGTAAAGTACATAGACACCTAATCCAGAAAGTAACTTCTTAAGGAAGATGCGTGAGCACAAATATCCATGACAGGTAAATAATAAATCCTTTTCAAAGAACATTGCTGCAAAACCTGCAAGAAGGTCACTTATCTCAGGTAACAAAAAATTAGTTTATGTCAGTGCAATTACTACACTGGACAGACATCAAAGGATATTCATCTTCAATAATCTGACTAAGCATTGAGTAAAGGACACGAATATTTGTTTTTACCATCTGACTATGAAGCCATCTTAACAGAAAAGCCTGATTTCACAGCTAAAAGATAATCTCTGATGTTGCAAAAGAAATTTTGTTAAGCAAAATATTCATCAAGGCTCAAATGGAGATTGGATTAATTCAAAGGGAATACATCCATTAAAAAACTATATCCAGTGGAGCCTTTTCTCACTCAGGAAGTCCCTCAGTTGCAAATGGCTGGTAGCCAAGTACTGAGGGCAAGACATCAATCTTTCCATTCGCTATTCTGTTCTCCCTCACTGAACTGTTTTAACTGCTCTAGAAATGACATAAGCAATATGGGCTTCAGTTGTGACCAAGCATTGATGCTCTTAGGTAATATTGACTACCCAAAGGTAGTAACAGGGTGAAAAAAAAGCAGTCTTATCTTAAAGGCAGGATCTTTAGCATAAGCCACTTGCCAGTTAACAGAACACACAAACCCTCCCCCCACCCAAAATTTCATCTGCTTCAGCAGCATTTCTGTAAATTTTTTTATCAGCTTTTTCAAGANNNTCTGTAAATTTTTGAAGCAGCTTTTCCAAGAAGAGACAAGCCAGGCAAGTCAGTTTCAATTCTCAGAACATATTTCTAGACTCACAAAAAAAATTCCACGCAAGAGCAAATATGAGCAAGTTGACCCTTATGCTGGAACCTTGATAAAAATGCATGCAGTCCCTATGCAAGGCAGAGTCAGATTATGATAATATCCCTCCTGACTTAAACCCATTAGCCCAGGGAAACAGCTAGTCAATACTGAGGATTACATTTAGCTGTGCCTTTTCATTTTTGGCTCCTAAATATACTTGGATAAATATTTATACACCTAAAAATCTTATTTGGCTTAAGAAAGTTTAAAATCTGTTCGAAGTGTGGCTCTGATGAGTTTGGATGTTACCCAACAGAACCATCAGGGAAGACTGCAGTTTTTTAGCACATCTGGGCAGGGATCTTGAGGCCCCTGTTGAAGGGCCATTGTAGGAACTGCAGTGCAGTCCCATCAAGACCTAGGACATGAGATGGTTAACTGAAAAGGTCCTACTGTCCCCTCTGCTCATGAGGATATGTCCCAGCCACATTTTTCCCCTGCACTGGTACTCTTCCAAGAGCCATTTGCACTCCATGTAGTCAAGGAAAGCTGATGTTTTCTGCCAAGCAAAGGAATTTCACCAGCTGATTCTGGCTCAGACAAGCCACAAGAGGTGGCAACAGACAGGGTAATAGTAGGACCTTAGCTTTTGTCCATATGTAGTGAACTATTTGGTTTGCTCAGCTGACAGCATATAATTAAATATTAGGGATAGAGAGTCACTACATGCTTGAGACAGTTCAGCTGAGCTAGGAGCTGTGGGCAGAGAGAGATCCCAAATTGGTAGTCACAGAGACAATTTGTCAGTTCACTGATCTAGTGTGAAGAGGAGGAAAGAAGAAAAGTACCCTGTTTTCAGACAGGTTAGGTGCAGTATGAAGCGAGCCCCTGCAGTAATTTAAATACAAATGGGCTGAGTTTTATCCTGACCTTCAGGGAAATATCCAGGGGAAAACTCCACACCTACTTAAACTTTTTATTCTGGTTATGCTTTTGATAACATCTGACTAGAAGCCACAATCTTTCTCTTAAATAGGCTAGTATCTGTTGTTACACTTCCACACACAGAAGTATTCCCAAAGATTCTGTGGTAGATAAAAAATGCTGACTCAACAGGTCATGCACACTGATATTCTGGAAAGTAGCAATTCCTGAAATAAAAAGACTTGTGACAGTCACAATATATTAGTTTTGTTTTCAACAAATCTAGTAAGAAGTTTTTATCTCTTAGATTATAGAATTAAGCCACCATAGTTCTAAGGTATTATTTTTCTGTTCTACAATTCTAGCTGTTTGACTGCAGTTGAAGAAAACCTTTTAGTTATTCTTGCCATACAACCATTTCTACTGTTTTAGCACCTGGCCTAAGGCCATTATTTTAAGGTTGAGAAATCTTACAGAATACAGTTTTGTAAATCTGTATTAACAGATTACCCCTCCTCCCTCTTCCCCACCCCCACTGAAATAAAAAGCAATGAAGAAAAGTTGAACTTACAACAATTACACTGAAAGGAATAATTATTCCTGCTAACAATTTATAAGAAATGGTGTCCTCTTTGTATGGATACCGGATGGATTCATCACTACAGAATACGCCTCTCTGGAAGGGGGTACGTCGTGAACTGAGAATTGCAAAAGGCAAGCCAGCTGGCAAAAAGGAATACAAAATACATTACAAAACCAAAATAAAACTGGTGATGATCATACCCCCACATTTCCAAAGAGAAGTGCATAAAGAGGAATGGGCATGCAGGCAGTTAGAAGATTATGCACTTCCCTTGGCCAATGACTACTGCCTTGACTTTGTAGCTTCCAGGAAGGATGGCTGAATGAAGGAGAGCAGGGCAGGATTCCTCTCATCTTCACGTTTGTGGCACTTCAAGTGTGGAAGCATGCCAAAACCATGACTGAGTAAACAGCCCAGTGACAACCACTGAGGTGCTCAATCTGCTGCTACTGGCACAATCATCAAATATTTCTTTGTATCCCAGTGAGCAACAGTTGCCCCTGTACACCTTCTCTGGACAGCTTTACAAGTCAGAAGAGCATAAATTGCATTTCATGAAAGCAGAAAAGGAGGTGCTTTTCAGGGAGTACAAGTGCAGAGGGAGTTTTTGCAAATATGGAGAAAATGAAATTACACATGCACGCGATACCCTCACTTCCTCACACACTGGATGTTTTCCTAGAACAAAAGAGTCACTGCACAAGCCCTACTGCCTCAAGGCACAGAGATTTTATTCCCACCTCTTCCACCAAAGAGGATTCCTTTGGCTCAATCTGATATCTACAAAATCCAGTACTAATGTGCACAATGCTGCCTGTCAAGCTACCCACAACACAAACCAAAACTAGTCATTTGAACAGTAAATGTATATTTTTAAAAAAACTCAAAATAGGATGCAAATTACCACAAACCAATAGAAACCCATTTCTAAATCCTGTTCCTCCATCCTTAACACACATATAACATCTGCACAATCTGTTTGTGTACAAGGATGAATACTCTTGGAAAAATGGCTGTATGGAAAACAAGCAGTGGAGGACAACAAAGAATGTTTAACCAGTCAATAAATAATCTTTATCTTAGCCACGTAGAGCCCAGTAGCACAAAAGCCCTTGACTTTATGCTCAAAATTCAGCTGTGTTGCACATAAAATGCATACCACTTTAAAGTTACACAATAAAAAATTATCTGGAGGAGACACTCCCATCTGACAGTAAGGGATCAGAAAGATAAAAACAGTCTCCTTCCTTCCTTCCCAGAAGAAATAAATGTTGTTGTAGTCCCAGTTCTCTCCTCAAGACCTCTGTGCCAAGGCCTACCTCCTCCTTTCCAGACACACAGCCCCAAACAAGCATGTGCAAATAAAAGTAAAGATGTAAAGAGCAGGAGAAAAAGTGAATTAAAAAAGATATCAACCAAGCATCAAGAGAACTGTGAGGGAAGAAACCTAGGATCCTTTCCAATCCTCCTTCCTCTTTCTCTCTACCCACGAAGTCCTCCAAACTAAGCCTGACTCCTGGGACCATCACAGGTGATACAACTGGGATTTTACCAATGATTTGCTATTAGTTTTGTTCTGCACACCATGAAGTGCTTGTAAGAATTTGAAAACAAAAGAACAAATAACAAACTAATGTCTCAAAAGGTGAAAATTTCCCCGAAGTGAGGTCTGATGAATGATCTTATTCCTTGAGCAGGCAGTTATAGGTCTATCATGTGGGCCCATGAATTCCAGCCTGCGGCAAAGAACCTTGTACCCTCTGTACTGCTGCAGTTATGAAACCAAGTAGCATGCAAAACCTCCCCTCCAAATGTGGTAGAAACAGACCACTGTCATTGTCAAGAGGGGCTGTTTCCAATTCTATGCCAGCGAGACTACAACTGACACAGCTCTGGAAGCCATCCAAGCACACCAACAAAGCAGAAGGACAGCAGGACGGGCTAAGAGCCAAGCCAGAGCCTCACCAAAACAGTGCACTATTCAGATACCAGCCAGCACAGAGCCTGGGAGCTGGACTCTGCAACACAGGGCAGAAACACAGCCTTTCCTTCTATGCAAAAAATTCCTCTCCCTTTCTCTTAACAGGAAAAATATCAGTTTTGAGAAACACTGCAGTCCAGACCTCATTTTTTCCCTTCCCTTGTGTTTGTATTGGGACAGATACACCATTAATTGTTTAGTATTTAGCTGACTTGGGTCAAGAATGAGGCAGAAGCATGTGCAGCCATGGTGAGGGAAGGTGACTTGTCAACATGATGCTGTGGGGTTTCCAACATCATTTAGCCTACAAAATATGTATCAAATGAAAACTTCATTTGCCCTGCACACATACTAACACCAATATTCAAGACTGAGTATTTGAGAAAAATGTAGTTTGGATCTCCAAATGTAGATAATTAGGCATATACAGATAAGAGTTTCCTGATTAGTTACATGGTTACTTCTTTAGAGTTGGTAGTTTTGATTTCATGGTAAAGCAGTTGTTTACAAAATTAAATTCAGCCCAAAAAAACCTTATCACAGCTTCAGCACACTGCCACAAACACCTGTGATTATCATTAGATAGCGTCACTGACATCAAATCACTAGCTCAGCATCACTCATTTCAAAGACCTGCTCTGTGAACAATGGTGTCATGGTACCTTACCCTTCATTTCCTTTAACCCATACATCAATGTTTCAGCTTCTCAAGGTGAGAGATTGAAAATGTTCAGAATGATGGGGTTATGTGGGTTGGGGGGGGGTGCTTCTTTAAATGTAATTTCCATCTACTAAATCAGAAATAAAAAGCAATGGTGTGTGGATCACAGGAATGAAGTCCCTCATGCAGAGAGGATGTGTGTTCTTCCATGCTGAGTGAAGCTGCTTGAAATGTGTGTGCTCATTCTTCAGCAACATTGGGATTATGATGTAATTAGCCTGTAATTGCACCTTCCTGTATCCAGATCATGAAAACAAAATACCAAACAAGTCCAGGTTTGTTTTTGTTTTGCTTGGTAAGCAAGTATGAACAGCTAAAATAAAGTTATTCTCTTCTCTTTCATAATTCCTTTTCATCTCCTTTACTTTGAGTCTTAAAAGTTCTCGGTATCTATGTGGTAGCCATTAAGTAGCCATTACATGGAAGAGCTATGCACTGAAATACAATACTGCTAATAAACCTTATACAGTAAACAAAACAAGGGTTTCTTCAGTTTCCCCCAACTGCACAACAGATTCAAGAAGTAATTACACCAGTCATTTATCTTATCGCTGTTCTCAGCACTTTTCAGCCTTGAAAGGATATATGCTCCATGAAAGCTTGAGAGAAAAGTTTTCATTTCCAAAAAACAGATTACAGTAAAACTGGTCAGATTAACTTAACATTGTTAAACTATAAACTGAAGTTACAGAACTACAACATCTGTAACTTACCTCTGGCTCAATCCAAGGCAGTCATTAGTCTGAAAAATGATGCCAGGAGGGGCTTTTGATATCTTTTTGGGTAAAGTATTCTCCAATGTCAATACCTAATCTCTCAGAATACACTCCATGAAGTAGTTTTAATTTACTTCTTTTGAAAATGCATGGATTGACTTCACTATTATTAACTGCTGAGAAAGCAGAAAAGTAAATGTCAAACCAGAGAGGCATCAAGTGTTTCTGGTATGTGAAGCCAATAAGAGAATCTTCTAACAATACTGAGGGTTCTGTTATATTTTAAACAAATCAGTGAAGTCCACTTTTATGGGTTTTCAAGGTGTTTTCATTTTTAAATCAAATCAAAATTATTTCAAATATATAGCATAAATATTTTCTGCAGTGGAAGTTTCCTTTTAAGACAATAAAGGAACACAAAAAATAGTTTAGCTTTTTCATTACTGCAAGCAGAACAAACAAGCAGAAGAACTGTCATAAGTGATAAAGAGGCAAAGCTTCTTACTGTATCAAGTAAAACAGTAGTTTCCCTATAGCTGTGATAGACATGTTACTTTTCCACCCTGACAGATACTATAATTTCAGAAGACTGGGATAAGTTTTAGCATCATGGCAGTGATTTTCTAAGCATGGAAGCTCCTGGTATAGGTGGACTGAAGATACCAAATGATACTTGTCTCTAGAATGGTACCACCATCACTAGTGTCAATGTCTTTAACATCACAGATGCAACTGAAGAAAAAAAATTTACTGTAGTATAAGAAGTGGTGTACTTTAGTAGATTTATTCACATAAACATCTAAAGAAGTTTCTCAAGATAAAGTAGCAAAGATTTAACAGCAGATCACTGTGAGAAGAAATCCTGCTTATCTGCCACAGTCATGTTGCCACATTCAGTTAAAAGAAAGGTCCTACAATATCCTACAAATACCCATTTTTCTCAGTTTTCCTTGAAAGCACAAGCTTTTATGTAAGAAGCAGAGACAGCAGAGGAACAGTAAAGGCTCTCTACTGAATACTTCTCATATGACAATACCAAAAAGCTTTCCTTATATACACTTCATCTTCTAAGCTAGTTGTAACACAGTGAAGAAATTACCTAAAGGGAAAATGACAACACGTATGTGAGGAGGAATTATAAGGTTGGGAAGAGGTTACCTGTAGGGTAATCTCAAGGATAAAGCCAACAAGCTGGTGTTATGCAGTGCATATGCATTCTTAATGAATAACTAGCAGATGTACTGCTGACAGAGCTGGCAATTCTTTGATACAGTGGAAGATCAAGGCCAGCCCGTTCTGCCTGCAAAACAACCCTTAAAGACTGAGGCAAGAGAACATATGGGGATTTGTGTAGTAATGAGTTCAGATCCATGCATTTGGAGGTTAAACAACCCTGCTGAGTTGGGAGCTTGTCAATTCAAAATAGCAGGGGAAAATAATGTGCTTCCTGTGGTGGCTGTGTATCGGCGTAATAGCATGACCATTAGACAAGTCTTTTCAAAGGCATTAACACTTCTAACCATTTGCCAAGAAATTCCTTCCAAAACTGTATTCAGTCAGAATTGGCAAATGCATTTGGTTTTAATTCATCTGTCTTAAGTGCAGACAGAGAAGGACTGCTAGGATATATTCCTCATTATCTCAAAAACAAGAGTTTGGTTTTACATAGTTCAGCAGTCTAAGGGCTGTAAATCAGCCAAGTGCATACACAGTAGATATTAGAAAAAAGAGCAATACTGATCCAACAAGCAAACAAGAACTAAGGAACTACAAACACAGTCAGTAATAAAGATATAGGGAGAAACACAGGCTTCAAAATATTTCTATCAGAAGACTTCAAGTAGAAACACAAGTAGCTCAACTGATAAGATATATTTTAAACAATTACTATAGCCTTGTCCAAAAGTCTGACTCATACAGTATAATGAATTTGCTTTCCTCATAAACTGGAGTGATTTCTGACTGATTATGTTAAGTAATTTCCATAAATATCCTGCATAACACAGGTCTATTTCTTTCCAAATTTCTAATCTTGGTTAGATTTCTTCACTGGGCATTCCCATTCTGAAGAGAGAGAACACTTCCCACTCTCCTCAGGAAGGATAGCACTTGGCACTTACCACATTGTATTTCACCAGCTGTGTTACTGCCATCTTTTGTATTTATTGCTCTGATTTCCCTACTTTGCTGCCTCACTGCACACGCTCTTCTCACCTCCAGGGCATTTATGACTACACTGAACAGGGCAGACTCCCAGAGAGCTCTACTTGACATCTTCCTTCCTTGCAAAGGACAAGGAGCACTTACTCCTACAGCTCACTTCTCACAGTTAAGTGAATTATTTGTTCATTCAAGGATTATTTCTCCAATCTCATAACTATTTAGTTTCTTAATACTTGGTTGAAGGAAACACTCAAATATATGCATGTAAACAATGACATTTTCTAAAAAATTGCTGCTTTAGCCTGAGTTCTCCATCTTCCTCATTTATCACAGGGATTAGGGTAAGAGCAGATGCGACTGATGCCAAGAAACAGTGGGTATTTTTCTGACAAAGTAGCTTTCAATATCTGTGCTTAAGTAATGGATAGTAATAATCTTTCTCTAGAGTTCACAAACAAAACAAAGTTTAAAAGACTTTGTTGTCTTCTCTCCCAGCACCT
>VWYP01006155.1:27746-49535 GCA_013400435.1 Pycnonotus jocosus | reverse complement strand
GCTGTAGCTTTAAACCAGAAGTGATACCTAGACTTATTTTTTAAAAAGTATAAGTAATATTTTGAGGTTTAAGTATTCTTATACCAAAAGTTCAGATAGAAAGTAGAAGTTAACATTTTCCCCAAATATGCTGTAGATATCTTATTACGAATTCCATCAGCAAAAACATCCACAGTATTCATTACATTAGAAATGCTGCCTGGGAAAATGTGTTTTGCAAAAGCTTAGATAAAACTTTTGATGCTCACATTTTGTGAAAGTTGGGTAGGGTGTCAAAACCTCTTTGCAGATTAAATTAAGACTTTGGTTTCTCCTCAGTATAAGAACAGTGCTACTTTCTCACAGGAGTTTTAGAGTTCAGGAGAGCACCTAGCAAGAAATGAACCATCACTCCACAGTTCACTGAGATCAATGGTTCCATTTTTTGGCATTCAGCTTTTCCCTGAAAAAGTGGTAAAACCCATCTCTTCACATGAGCATTTCCCTGCACAAGGCAGAAGAGAAAGAAGTACAATGATGTGAGCCAGATGAAGGGCAACAGAGGAGGTAGCACAAAAAGGAACACTCTGCCTTACTTCCCCTGTTGCTTGTCTCTGGTTCCTAATGGAGTTGCTTCTCTTTTTTGACACCCTCTCCAGTCTCTGGTCTAAATCCTATATGTCAACAGTACATTATTAGTAACTCTGTGTTAATAGACTTGAGAGAAAGAAAAATCTATGCCATAGACTGTTGGGTTTAGGTTTTTTCCTTTCATTACAAGACTTAAATAAGTTGCAGCTCTCTCTACCTATATTTCTCCCTAGTTCATCTTACTCTTTTGTGTACTCTACTAAGTAATACTTAAAAAACCCCCTCTGCACCAATGTGATTTTTTCATAGAGATGACCAATTCACTCAGCACTTCAAAAGCCCTTGCCTGGAGTTCCTCCCACTGTCAAAATGCCAACTGTCTTACTCAAACACTATGTGCATTCTCCATCACTGTATTTAGAAATGTACCTGAAGGGTTAAGGAAAGTACAGTACCAAGTCCACAGGGCTAACAAGCAAGTTGCTACAGTTTATTTATTTAAAATACCACTGAATTAGTAAGAGTGATTTGTACAAGTAACAGAGGCAAATGGTTCCTCAGATCTTTCCTCACCTGATTTCATGCCCGCCAGAACACCCACAACATGGACAGGTCAAAAAGTGAAGCCAAAAGCTGGATGCTGCTACTTCTCAGCATCTGGCCCCACAGCACTGATCTCAGACAGGAATTACTCATCAATTCAAAAAATCAATAAAGTGCATTACCCTGCACATTAATCCTTTACAGAGTAAACCCATGGATTATTATTACTATGTTGACTTTAAAAAGAGAACCAAAAAATTAGCTGTTTATTACTCAGAATAAGGCTGGGTTCAGAGATAATGCTGATCTGTAGTAGTTCAGTTAATATCAAGTATATGAACAGTTAAGAGCAAGTAGAACTCATGACAGATTATCAAGTTCAACAGCATCACCCAAAAGAGTTTCCAGTGCCATAAATATACCAAAAACCACAATGAAGATAAAACATGAGCACCTTTTCAAAAAGTTTACCAGGTAAGAGGCAGTCTTGCTCAGAGTGTAATAAAACCTCTTACAAGTAACCTGAAACCTAAGAGTCAAGTTGAAGTCCACTCTAGTGTCAAACAACAGTTTTAATTTCAACTAGTTGCAAAACTAACAGTGGGTCATAAAGCTTTTCACTGCTGTAAAAGTGAAAAGCACATCTACAAATTTATAGTTTTCAATAGGTTTCATTAATCCCCTGATTTATTAATCTCTCTCACAGCAGTAAGTACATTTTTCCATGAAGACAGAAAATTAGCTCAGTGAGTGCTTATGTTGGTCAATCTCATAGCTGCTGTCAATAAAAGTTTCCCTTCAAAACGCATCCCTTTCGTAAACAGCATAAAAGATCAGTTTCTTTTGCCATAAAAAAAATCATTAAATTGTCTCTAAAGTATGATTGTGCTAATCTGTAGATCTCAGAATATCATTACATGCAGTATAAGCAGACATTCCCAAAAACATTAAGCCTAATTCCTAATAGGCTAAAGCTTGCACAGGAGCAAAGCTATCTAGGTCTTTTTTGGGAAGTCATTACGATACTGAGGATATTTTGCCATACCAAACCTAGGAATGTTTTGATTCAGCCTTTTTTTTGTTGTTGTTCAAACAACTTAGAAATCAATGTAACCTGACTACCCAAATATCTTTTGAATGTGTTCAAGGTGGAGAAATTAAGTCCTGCAGGCTGCATCATGTTCCCTTCTCTCAAAGAAATACCAAACAGCAGAGCTTATCCCGTAGAAGTGACTTAATCAAAATTGTTTAGTAACAAACACTTCCTTGTAAGGAACATCAGCATTTGCATTACCTGTTTTGGTAGCAACAAGCTGTGAAGAACTACTTTGTCTCCCAGAAACTCAGTGCAGGCCTTTGGGTGAGTTAGAAGTTCTGAACTTGTCTCTCTACATCAGTCCATCATGTAATAGAAACCTACCAGCAGCTTGGGAGCCTTCAGCTCTGGGACAAAACTGCCAGGAAAAGCCTTGGCAGGGAACCACAGAAATCCTAGAAAAGGGAGCAGAGAAAACTCAGCAACTCTCAGGTTGCTCAGTTGCCCTGCTGCGCTGGTGAGAAGGATGTTTGTTGCAGAGAAGGTTTCCTTGCTCTGTGCTTCTCCCTCCCCCAGTGTCACCAACTCCTGGAGCTAAGGGAAGCTGCATGAGTGCCACTGAAGAAAGCAGTCTGAAGAAACAAGATGACTGGAGGAAAAAAAATCCAGTTTGGAGGTGAAGTTACTAGAAAAGCTCAGCTGAACAGGGCATCTACAAATAGACATGGTTGGACCTCACTGGAAAAGATATTGACATTAATTTGTCATTTATACTTCAAATAGTTGGTCTCATGCAGAGAGCTGAAGACCAAAAATGCCAGATCAAATACATTTCCAAATACTCCTAGAGCCGCAAGCCATGAACAATGCCTAGTCATTGCTTTTAAATTACACAGAATTACTATCTAAATATATCTAAAAGACTTAATAAAATAGAAGTATCAGAAAGATCTTCTGGGGTTCCTTAGGGTTAATGAATGTGTGCTGCTCTAGACACTGGCCTAAGTCATCTAGAGAGATTCAGTCTTCTAGACTATTACCAAGACTTGTTTGACCCTAAATCTCAAAAAAAAATGAATACAAAAATTGTGGTTCCCATCCAGACAAAGAGAACAATTTGGAAATTTGAGAGGCATTATACTAAGAAGTGGCACTTCAAAAAAAAAACCAAAAAAAACCACATTAATTTTCTCAGACATTTCATTTCCTGATAAAAGGTGGCAATGGCAACAAAAAGCATTCAGAGCTACAAATAGAATTATGATTTCTGAACAAATAAATCTTTTTATTTTTTAAAATTCTTGAGTTTCTAGCACATCTTGTAAATCTTCATAAAATGTCATAAAAACATTCATACATGGTCATGCAACCTAGTTTCTTTTATGTACAAGAGCCTTAATAAAATATCTATGTATGTTTTGAGATTTTTCGGCTTTGGATGTTTTTCTCTTTGAAGTTATTTTATATTCCATTACAGGCCTCCCCCAGCAAGACCTGGTACTATAATTATTATTATACAGCAAGATGTTCAGGCCATTTCCTATTACATTCTGAAGACGGGCAGGCCCATAGGGCAGCAAGGGGCATATGCATAAAATGAGTCCTACCACTCAGGAATAAGTATCATGTTTGAGGTAGTCTAGGGAAGGAAACTATGTACAAAATTATAATTTATCAACTCTAGATGAAATTTTTGTCATAAATTCATTCATTTTGTCATCATTTGTTCAGTAAAGTCTCACATCAGGACAACAATTTTTACTAGATGGGAGATAATCAGTTATTGCCCAAAAGTCTTTTATGAGTGAGCTGTGTTCCTGTTGAGGGTATTGAGTCTGGAACACACTACTTCCAAAACCTTAAACTGCCTTGGAAAAAGTCTCGAGCCTCCACTGACTCAGACCAAAACAAAAAAAACCCATTCTGAATGCAGATTCCCAGACTGATCAACTGTGTCCATTTTGAATAACAGCAATCTTGAAGACAGAAACCATTCAACTGGAACCCACTTTCAATTCAGGAAGTTTGTGATGTCCCATGTCTCATAGGCCCTGGCTGTACAGCTTACTCTAGCCCTTAGCTCTCACTGGCTATGGAAGATTTTTCACCTCTTGCATGAGACTAAAGAGCTCTCTACATCTAAAACTGAGATTGAGAGAGCCAGGACAGCATGTTAACTACACCAAGCAGGTGCTTTAAGGTTTGGAAGATGTTCAGATTGAAAAGCAAATTACCTGGTTAAATTTAATTGTAACAACTATAAGTGCTCAAGAACTTTTTTTTTTTTAAACATCTCAACACAGAGCATTAGCTCTCTTGAAACATCAAGTCAGATGTTTCTCCATGGCTTTAGAGCCAGGGAAAAAAAATCTCTCAATTGACTTTATATAACAGCAAAAACTTCAAATCTAAAAATAAACGATAATTAAAAAATCAAGCAATTCAACAGATTATTGAACTGCAGCTAGAACATTTCTTTCAAAGTCCAAAAGTGCACAGAGCTGAAATTGTTAGTTCACCTGTACCCATATCAATCAGGGTTACACAGGAAACTTACTGGAAAATAATTTTTCCCAAAGGTGTTCTGAAAATATATGTACTTGTCAAAGTGACAAGCTTTCCTTAAAAGTGAAATTATACTAGTGATTACTTGTTGTGTCAACCTCCTACTTATTGCACAGGCCTAATGGAAGCTTTAATAAATAAGCACTAATGGGAGAACCTGAGTAATGCATGTAGAAGTTCTGCAGGTTCACTTGTTTTAAATTACTGTCTTTCATCCTTAAACCACTTCATATACTTCTTACTGATTAATTCAGCTTATACATTTATCAGATAATGAAATATTATCATCATCTTTTTCATATGGCTTGGTCAAGTACTTCAGGGACAAGCAATATGTAACTTCAGGTTCCAGACTATTCTGCACTGTTAAATTTTGATTCTTCAAATCAGCTCAAACCTTACTAAAAACTGGGATACAAGCAGGCTTAATGTTGTTAGAAAAACCTGCAGAAGAATTAAATTGCTCTTTGTCAAAATCATGTGGTCTTTAAAACACTGAGCCTCTTTTCTACAAGCAATTAGATTTTCAGTCTCTGTATCCCATTTTATCCCTTTCTTCTTTAAAGAGAAATCACATTACTTTGAAGCTTCAAAAAAGCTTCTGAGTCAAAATTAGGGTTATTTTTGTAGAAAGTACATGGAAGCAACAGTCACCAGTTATAGGTGTGTGCACTGCATTACAATGCCAAATTTTAACATCACAAGTGTTTAAGTTAGCAGAACTAACCCATTCTAAACAAGAATATATTCCACAATATTTTGGAAGACATTTTTCCTCTCTAGTGATAAAAGCTTAGTCTACATACACTTTTTTATTCTGCTCCTAAAACAAATGAAATTAGCAACACCAGCAGTTAGAGATTAGCTCCAGATTTTCTGTGCAAAGAGTACCAATAGCACCTTTCACATGCATATGACTATACATATATGGGATTTTGCCTATATAGACTTGTCTTCAACTCATTGACAGAGCTGAGCTCTTGGAAGGCATACATTTTAGTCCCATCACCAAAGCTCCCTATATATCAGCTACTTACAGAGAAAATGGGCAGGGTGAACCCCACTGTGTAGAGGACAGTGGATGTGATGGTACTGTCATGGAACGGATACTTGATGCTGTCATCATTACAGAAAAAGCCTCTCTGATACGGTTTTATTTTGGCCAAGTTTAGAACACCAAGGGGTAAGCCAGCTGTTGGGGGAAGGAAAACAAAAAACAAAAACAAGAAATACATGTGGTTAAACCAAAAAAAAATCATTTCTAATCATGCATGGAGGAAGCTACCAAACATGCATAACTCAAATTTCATAAGTATCATGCAATGCACACGCTTACCAAATTTTGTTTATACGCATTTTTTCAGAAGACTACTTCAGAAAGACTCTGAGGTTCCCCATCAGGTACAGATGTTAAAAAAAATACAAAGTTCAAAGTCTTCCATCCATAAGGTGAGTTGTCACCAAACCAAGATTACATTCAAGAAAAAGCCTTTGCCCCTCACATGACCAAGTAGTTATTGAGGGCAAGGTAGCCTTTTGTCCCTCCTCCCTCTGCCACTACCCCACGACCTTGGCTTGTATCTGATTTGCCAGCCTTGTTCTCTACACTTAAAATGTGGTCAGTGTTTACAGATAAGAGAAAGAACAGACACAGGTCATAGTTAGGGAGTTAAAAATTTCATGCAAGTAGTTTTCATGCAGTTAATGGGAACAAGAGAACTGCAGGGACGCTAATGGACACTTAGAATGGATTGTATCTCCAGGAAATGAGATTATACCTTGAGATTGTATTTACACAGCTTTTGTACACTTTGGAAGATTTCTGCATGAAAATATGCAAGTTCACATAGCAGCTGAGACCTGGGTACAAATTATAGCTCCCAGAATTTACACTGTGATATATTACCAATTGCCTCTCCTACAAGTTAACTTGCATTACACTGACAGTCATGCGAAAGAAGCCATCAAGACTTCTGATAATTACATTCAGCTCTAACTTATTTCTGGTAAGAACCACCTGCCATGTAATACACATTTGCAGGAGCAACAACCTCAGGAAATTAAACTTTTTCTTTTTATTTTACTTTCTCATAAAATCAGTAACGTTGGAAAGGATCTCCCAGATCATCAAGTCCAGCTTCTAACCAAATAACACGATGCCCACTTTCTCCCTTTCCTTTGATCAACTGAGCAAGTGATAGATTAAAGTGGGTAAATTACATAACACTAAACCCTCAAACAAAAAGTAAATTTTGTTTTAAAACATAGTAGAAAAGGACAAATAACTTTGTATTTTCCCCAACATCCATGTAATATGCAATGCTGCAAATAGACATTCTCTATGTAAATTAGAGGGTGAATGCAATTACTGGAGCAGGACAGACTACTCACTATATTAACAACTTGCTGTACTGAGAACAAAAAACATCTCAAAGAAGTTAACATGATGAGTGATTGCTTTGATTTCTGGTGACACCTGTTGACTACCAGGTAAGTAGCTTAAAGGAGTTTTAAGTAAGCTTATTTCTATATACTTCATTAGAAGAAAAGACATCAAGAGTGAACAAGTGACATCAAGTAGGAACAGAGTGATAAATCCTGGCCCCTTCTTTGGCTGCTGAGTTTCAGTGCAAAGGATTGTGAAGTACATATTGAAACCGTACATAATGGGTAGCACCCCAGCTTTCAACTCCTCTTCTGAGAAAATTCCTACAGTCACAAGAAAGGAGTTTGAGAGTATTTTAAATCCTCTTATGGAGCAGAGGGAATTTTTTTCACAAATGACCTGAAATATGAAAACTGTACACACTTACTAATGCTTACCATCCCATAGAGAAAAAGCAAACCAAAATACAAATGGCATTAAGCTTATTCACCTTCAAGCAAAGTTTTTCACTGAGTACCAAAGTATGCTATTGAATCAACTACATCTCAAAGGTCTCTCTCCTTCTGTCTGCTTTAATGACTGAGAGAAGAGCTAAAGCTTGATCAAGCACAAGTGGTAGACAGAAACAGATGAAATAGAACTGCAGCCTTTCAAACACAAAGGGAGCCACACTGAAGATCTCAAAGTTCACTCTGACCAACAAGATTGCTATATGTTCACATGCCTGGAGCCAAGTTTCATTTTCTCTCAAGACCATGGCAAGATTCCACTAACATAACTTGAGAGTCCATGCTTCCTGTCTTAACATCTGCTATTGCATATCCAGCAGGATGATGGAGTGGTAATCTCATTACCTATTTGATACAATCATATCTGCTCAAACAGGTCACCAGATTTCCACATACGGAAATATCACAGGCTCATGATTAATTCAAGCAGCAGCTTGTGTTTTGCAGAAGTGAACTATTTTTCAGACAAAAATACCTGTTTTCCACAAAAAGCTGCTACAATCTAATATCAAGAACTATAACATAAAACAAACTTTTGACCAGAGAAGGGGAGAAAATGAAAATCAGCAAATAAAGGGGTCAGATGAGAACAGTTTCAAAGCAACTGCAAAACTCATCTGTATAGCCTACATTGAAAGAATATCAAAAAGAAAGTTGGTTACACATCTTACACTAACTGCCCATTTCCATTTTTTTCATTACTGTTAGCACTGTTTTCCAAAAGTTGACTAGAATATTTTGTAAAGCAGTATTCAGTTGATCATTAACCTATCCCAAATAGTGGCAGCATTTTTACTGTTGCTCATTTAACAGGGAGAGAAGATGAGACTTAGTACTTGTAAGCAAACACTCCTGAACTTTTCACTGTAAGCAGAAAAAACCCCCACCACTAATGTACATAACAGGCCAGTATTGCCATCAGAGGTGCCAAGCAGCTCCATGACCTTTAAGCAGGCTGAACTTCTGAGGAATGTACTTATGTTCAGTCCCATTAGCTTCTCCAAACTGGAGCAAAGAGTGACCAAGATCTTGTGCAAGATCACCAGGCTAAAAGGCAATCTTGTAGAGCAGCTCTCATGCCTTATCCTCTGCTCAGTACACCTTCTTTTTCTTTTCACCTAGCCAACACCAGCAGTAACTTCAAGGTGCTCTTCTGAACCAGGTAGCTTTATACCTTAAGGGATCATAATGGCTTAGTTGTTATTCATATCCTATAAAGCATGACCTTCAGCAGTAAAAAAGGACTATTACTTGAAGTCATCCATCATTCAGAGTGCAGCATATTAGAATTGGATTTTATCTATGTTCTGGTAAAAACTGTGCACCTTATCCTGTCATGAACTAGTGACCCACAGATTCTGGGCTGTTTTGTTAGGTAGTAGCAAAGATAGCAGTCCTCTGTTCCTCCTCTCCTCTTTAATTATAAAGAGAAAACAACCAGTCACTCCAGTGCTCTGGGACTTAAAAAGGACACATTTCTGCAATGCTCACACAAATAGACTCAAGCTAACCCACAGACGAGGCTGGATGGGGCTTGGAGCAACCTGGTCAAGTGGAAGGTGTGGCTGCCCATGGCAGGCATATTGGATGGAATGAGATCATCTTTAAAATCGCCTCCACCCAAAATATCCTACAGTTTTATAACCCTGAAAGATACAGATGTAGTAACAAAGTTGAATAGGAAAAGAGACTCCAAAGATTTGAAGCCTTTGCCTATGAAAGAAACATAAACAAGCTTCATACACACGAACAAGAAAAAAAGTAAGCAGGGTGAAGAGGGAGACAAAGAAAAGAACAATGCTTGAATTACTGAGCAGGGATTGCAAGGACAGAACAGCCTTAAGTTTTGGGCTAAAACTGTAAGAACAAGGCAACACACATTTGTACAGTTACATGAGGTATGCTGAGGAGTTCTCAACTCTAATTTGTAGTTCCAAGCCAGTTGCAGTGTAGTTTCCACTGACCACCTACAGCAATTCACAGTAATATACACAGCCTCCAGGAACTATTTGATCAAATGTTGCTGGATGACATAGCATCACAAATGCCTGTAAGAAGGGAAGGAAGGGAGGTCCAGGCTAGGAGAATAGGGAGGAAGTCCATGTGAGAATGGTCCTCCACCCACAGAAAGAGAATGTTAAAAATAAAATACCAGTACCCAAGGGGAGAAAGTGAAATTTATTCTCCCCAAAGGAAGTCCACTGAATCAAATAAATCTATCGATTTGCTATATTTTTAGTGGGTTTTTAAAGACTAAACAAAAAAACCCTCAAAGTTTGTCCTACAAATGGAAGTGATGAGTACCAACCCATCATCTTTCTACAATGTGCACTGCTATTCTGATATGTGGTGTTTATCACACTGGTAATTTTAGAGCTGAGTGCTTAAGCTTGGAGGCCTAAGAAGTCAGATTCTGAAGATTTCCAGGTGCCCACGTAGTTTTGGCAACAAGCTCCCTGTTTTTCTTAAACAGGAGAAAATAATTTATAGCCAAATTAGTGTCTTTTACAACAATTGCCATAAATATTTAAGACCAGTAAAGAATACTATTTTAAGTCTAAAAGGAAAGAAACTCTTAAAGTTTCTAACCGCTTCAGTGATACTGTACTACCTACTTCTCAACCAGATGCAATGCTCACAAAACTTGGCTCAGCTTTCAAGAGCAACCCAAGACAACCTAGAGTGTCCTATCCTTCTTCCATCTTTGGCCACCCCACTACCCCTTTCTTGCCTAGGCATTAGTTTTCACACCAACCTGTCCAAAAAGACAAGCCCATGCCCACACAACACTGGTTTTTCAGAGGCACTTGCTCATTTGGCCAACTGTATTACTGTAAGACCCGGCTTAAAGGACAAAGTAGGAACATGTAGCCAAGGGTGTGGAACAAAGCACAAGGACAGATGGGACAGATCAGCTTCAACACCTCATGAAGCTGCATCTTGATCAGTGCTGCTTTCTCCCCCACAACTTTAAACAGGATAAAGGAATGCACTGTATTTTGTAAACACACCTTAATCAGCCCACTTGGCCTCCTCATGTATGCAAGTGACTGAATACCCACTTGAGGTTCTGTGCAGTCATGAGTTTTCATGCTGAATTGCTCTTTCAAGTCCTCCCAGGCGATATTACTCTGTACACCTATCTGGTCCTCAATCAGACAGTCCTCTGCAACAAAACAAATTCATATCTAGGAACTGGGAAGAAGGTAGCTACCCTCAAGTGACACTACAGCAAATGAGAACATTCCAGCTTGATTATTAACCAAAGTTTTTTCTTCATGCTGCAATGAACTCACAAGTGTTAAGTAAGAGAACCTGTGCTGGACTACCATGAGACTGAGAAGAGTTTTCATGTTTCTCTACACTTACCCTGAAGAATATGATCAACACATTCTGCACTTGATATGCTGACAAAGTGTGCAGCTTCAGGTTTTGTAAAGAAATTCACAGTTTATAGTTTAGTTAGGGAGTGCCAAACAATAATTCTAGCTGTACCAGAGAAATAATGAAATAATCTCCACAAAACACATCAAATTATATCCTCAAAACAGATGAGCTACTTTTTACAGCTGACATTCTTTTTAGGCAGATGATACTGTTAGTAACCTCACAGAGTCATTTCAAGCTAAACTTATACAGCTACCAATTACTACCAAGAGCAAGAGAGAATTTATGTTTTCCTACTCTTATACATTTTCTGCTTTTATTTTAAGACAGGACAACAATGTTTGCTTCACTGTTCATTTTTCAGTGCACACTCTGGGGTGAGGAAGCAGGCAAGAGATTTAAAGAAACTGAGGTCAACCTCATGCTACTGGAGAGAGTTTGGAAACACCTGTAAATGATACTGCTCTCTGCAGAACAGGAGACAGGCTGAAATTCTTTTTCTATGAATAGTCAAGAGAAAGCATCAATATCTTTTAAAACAGGTGGTTCAAAAAAACAGAGAATACAAAAAACCACCAAGAGGAAGAAGAGATTAAAACAATGAGAAAGCATTTGAGACTTTTGATAACTAGAGGTAAAGAGTATGCAAGAGAAAAATCAGTAAATTTATTTGCAGTAGCTGAGAGAAGTGGGTAGCCCACAACTTACCTCCTGCCCACTTTAAAGAACTTTATCTTACTTTTCTGCACTAAAGAATGTGAAGTATTTCTAATACCAGCAAACTGATTGTTCTGATAATGCCAGAAGCTGTGATAGGCTTCAGTAAACAGGATACATGCATTTAAAAGCATGAACAACATTCTAATCTCTCCTACTATTTTACTTGCAACTTTATGTTATGTACATTTTTATTTGTCCTCTGATTTATGATTTGGCCAGCAGAGAAACCAGATCAGCCACGGAGCAAGTTCCTCATCACTTTTTGTTATGCCAGGTAAGGGTGATGGAGGCAGGAAGCAAAGGAAACCTTCCTCTGAGCCCAAATAGCCTCAACCCCAGCACGCAGTCCATTCCTAGTCCAGTCATTTACTAAGACTACATCATATTCTAGTTCCTCTGCATTCAGCAGTCTATTACATGGGAGCACTAGTTCTATAGTCCCAATTAATTAGAAGTCAATACACTTGTTTAAGAACATTTGCATGGACAAGTGTATTCTCCCTTATATCTACATTTCAATTTTAAAAATGGACTGTTACAAGCACTAAATACATGTTAGTCTAAAGCCCATGCAATTGTCTCTCCTGCAAGCACCTAGAGAAGTGCAAATGCAAATTTAAAAAATGCAGAAACAAGACAGTAATATAACCTATCCTGCTCTATTACCTAGAGAAACATACACCAGACAAGCGAGCCAACAGCAGGTCACAAGCAAAGATTGCCCTGGGCTCTGCTGTGGTCGGGGGGAAGAGAAGGCTGAAGCTGGCCAAGGGATGGACACACACCTGGGAGCCATTAACAGTTCACCCAGAGTGGAAGAGGCCAACTGCCCCATTACTGACAGACCTGAAACATTTAAGACCCCAGACTAACAGCTAAAAAACTGGGGGCAGAGGCAGAGAGGGGATGGAACAAGAGAGGTCAGCAGTTCTTTGCATTGCAGTGCTGCTCAGGGGGTGAGGAAGAATGCAAGTTGTTGCAGCCACAGTAAATAAGGGTGACTTCTCTCACTATAACCCCTCCTGTGTAAGGGAAATTAAATATTGCATCACTTCTTGCATTAGGTGCTCAGCATCAAACTCAGTTAAAGGCTTTGGCAGTACTGTATCAAGAATTAAAAACAATGTACATGCCCCCAAAGATGCAGATTTCAGCACACAATCTGCTTAAATCACAGAGCTCACAGAGCAGGAGGGCAACACTGCCAAGAAACAAAACAGCCAAGGTCAGCTAGTCGGTAAGACAGGGAAGGATTTGTTCGTTTTTAGTGTAGGTGACACCAACTCTGAATGTCATTCAAGATTACTTCTCTTTCAAACTCCCGAAGTTGTAACTATTTTCCCATTTTAATCTTTGTTTTGTGGGAGTGCACAACAGGAGGCTTTCAGAGTATTTCACCTATAACTACACACCCTAACCTGAAATACCATTCACTCTCTAGAAATATAATAGGCAATTAGTTGTCAGGAATGTAAATGCTAGTTTTCCAGTGAGTCCTACAAGCATAGCAGTATTTTACTTAAACGGTCTTTAACAAAGTCAGCAGTGCTACAGAGGGACTCAGAATTTCCATGACATTGTATACCCTGTCATACACCACGTCACTTTACACTGTACACACTGCTGCGTGCCACCATGTTTAAGAGAACAGAACTTCCTTTTCACGTTAGACTGAAATTCACAGTGTCTAATGGTACACTGTAAGAACATAAACTCTATAGAAAGCTCAATCTAAACAGATTTTAAAAGGAAAAGTGATCATACCCTATATATTCTTGAGCTATCAGAGCAGTTTTCCTTTGTACTGATTCAGGAGACTGCCCAAGAAGTCCATTACTTCAGAATCCAGAAAAAATACTTATACATTGCTCTTTACACCTGAGTACAATGAATAATGCCACAGCACAGGAAGCCTTACACTACACATAGACACTAACAGACCAGGTGCTGCTTTCCATTTGTAGCAGAAGTTATCAGCATTAGATTTGTGATCCCAGATTCTATGCATTAAGGTACATAATTTTCTAGTGTCAATAATTGGAATCTTGTGTTTAAAGAAGAGATGGGAAGAAGGAAAAGAGTCTGCAAGCAGAAATAGTGACCTGACTTCCATTCCCAGGATCTCCACTATTGTTAGACCCAGCCATCACACTGGCTTGGAGTATTTTAGCTGAATACTGGTACTGCAGCACAGGCTTATGTACCACATAAAAGTGAAGCCCAGTTTCCACAAGTAAAAAACTACAAAAAACTCACTCAATAGAACACCAAGGAAAGCAGACACTAAGTAAAGTAATGACTAAGATGGTTTTGGGAATTTAGTAAAGAATAGTTTCTGACTATTTGACAAGCTCAATCTCACTGTCTGGCTTCCAAACCCCTTAAGGGCCATTAGCTTGCTGCCCATCAGAAGTTTTCCCTGGTTATAATTAGCAGTTTATTCTCTCAGGTTTCTCCACCATCAGTTTCCAAACCATCTCTTTAGCTTAAGATAAGCACAGTTCACTGCCTTTCCATGCCTCAAAACAAGGCAGACAAATTTAGATATATGCATTTTCCCTACCATCCCAGTACTCCAGTTTCAGAAAATATTGCACCTATTGCTGAGTTTCAGTGAGTTAGTAATAAAAGACTTTTTTGCAATAACAGAGCTAAGTTAAATGGACAAAAATGCACTAATATTAATTTGAGGTAAAAATGTCACCATATTCTAAGAGAGGTAGAAGCTACCTGAGATACTAAAATTTGATACATAATTCCTTCTACACTAAGGCAAAAATGGAGCATAATTCCTGTTTGGTACAGTTTTCTCCTTTCCTAGGAAAGGGATCACAAAAAATTGTGACCCTTCTTCCAGACCAGGCATAGCTAAATAACAAATTGAGCCTACCTTATGAGATCCAAGGAAACCCCACATAGCTCCTCTGAAACCGCATATCTGGCAGAGGCAGACAAAGGAGAGGAGGCACTAAAATCTAGGCTATGTGTAGAAAATCCACTGTTTCCTCAACAGCATCACAGAAATAAGGGTGTACTGATACGGCTCATCCATACCTTTGGTTTCATTCAGCAGCATCTGGTTGATAGACATTTCAAAACAGGTGTCTTTATCCTACATACCTGTATTTTCTAATTTAAAATTTTAAAAATCCTTCATTTTCCTGTTGCCAAATATCAAGACACCACATGAATGAGTGATGCCAAAATTGAGTTGGAGTACAATACAAGCAGAACTGAAGTGCTTTCCCAAACTTCTGAATCAGACTGCTTCTTGGTCACAGCTTTTTAAAGATGAGTCAGTAAGGTCTGTAACAGAGCAAAAACAGCCTGTTCTTGTACTGGTCATTTCCTCAAACTCAATGTGGTAACAGAAAAGTGTTTGGAAACTGCACTAGACAGTTTCAACATTATCTTTCTATATCATAATTTGCTAAAAAAAAAAGCTTATTTGGGTCTTGGCTTCCATACAAACAAGCAGTCTTGATTTTAACAGCTGTATCTGACTATGAGAAGGATTAATGCACCAGAGAACCTGGCAAAAGTAGAGCTGAAAACACAATGCAGGCTTATGAACAGTTCTGATTCTGTACCTTTGAGATCAGTTTCACAACTTGAAAAAGGAAAATTCCTCCCAGAAAGTGGGTCAAGTCATTAGTAGTTAATTGTTAAACAAGAAGAGACAGGCATCAGATTCTTAATACAAGAAGGACAAATTTTTTTTTAGTTTTAAAATTGCAGGATTGAACTATTCTGGCTAGTAAATTGCTTATATGTCTACTCACAGGCAGGACTGAGAAATTTACTGTTACAGCTGAAGTGAGTATTTGTTTTAGTGGAAGGTGTTCCCACCCATGACAGGGAGACTGGAACTACATGGTCTTTAAGGTCCCTTCCAACACATTCTATGATTCTATGACCAGTGTTTCCTGATGTAGTGGCAATAATATACATTAAAAAAACCCAACAAACTAACAACCAAATCAGTTTCAGAAAGTATCCTAGGGAAATCTTGGTTCTTCAAAATAGCTTTAAATGGTTTTAATTCTAGTCATAAAACTAGCTGTTTGCTAGTCATCCATTATCTGAATTTCTAGTGTCTCCAGATTTTTCAGTTGTTTTCAATCAACTATTTCACCTGAATAAAACCTAAGAATTACGAGCTTCTTTTGCAGGACAGGGAATAAGGAAGGATCCCCACCAAACCAAGCAGATATAGCAATAAATCATTATTAAATAAAGCTCATTTTAAAGCCATGTTTCTGTGGGTGGCATATCTTGCCAACAGGTTTCTATGAAATTCTGTTCAGCACTTTTTTTTTTTAATCCTCCATCCAAGGTGAGTTTGTTTTAATTCTCCTGGACTAATTCTGGAAAGAGGATTACCAGTTGTTGGGGATAGTAAATATGAGTCAGTTGGCACACTACAAGGCTCAAGTTCTCTTCTCATTGGGTACTTCGAAGAGCTGGGTCACCTCTTTGTGCTACCTGCCTTCCACTGCTGCAGCACAGTCACAGACAGAGGATTAGCACAGCTTTATCCCCTCATCAGCATCTGGTCAGCAACAGTGCTCCCACATAAAACTGTGCAGTAGCAGGCAACCAGTAATCAACTATTTATTTCCCCTCACCAGGGCTGTGATTGTGCAGCCTTCAGACCAAGCTGCTTTCAGTCAGTATCAGTGCATACTGCCTAACTCCTTAATACCAGGAGGCATGTTGCATCAGCTCAGTACAGCACAAACAAGCACACAAGCAGTATGGAGGGAGGTAGGAATTCTCCAGCTATGAGAGATTAGCTATTTTATAATTTAATTTTAGTGTGATACTTAATTTTCTACAGAAAATGTTCAGAAGCCTCTTCCATTTCCTTATGCAAAGGTCACTGCCCCCATGTAAGAAAGCTGCAAGAGCCTTTCTGACTGTTTAAGGCTAAGGAAAAAAAATCACCAGGACTCAAGCAGCTGGTAAGGAACCCAAGAGCTGATAAGCATCTTGCGCTACTATGCCAAGAGAAAATAATACAGTCCTGAGTTCATGACTTAGCTCTTGGGAAGGCACTGAAAGGTGAACTAGGATTCATCCATTGCTGTAAAAATGTAAGTGGAAGAACTTCTGGTTTTGAGTCAGAAGTTAGTACAAGATACACAACAGCAAAAGCTGGCAGAACAAGAACCAGACTGCTGACTTTGAATAGTGTTCATTAACTAATTGAACTCTTACCTGCAGTTTTTCTGCAGGCTTCTGATCAAGTGAGAACAAGTCTCTGGTAGACCATCTTTCTTTATATTGGAGAAAATAAAAAGTGATTGTTGCAAAGAAGAAAGCACAGCAGGACAGGAAAGTTTTTCCCAGTTTCAGGTAACAACTATGTTTCCAATTAACTGAGTGTCAACTTAATAAGTACCAGGTCCATCTTGTCACTGAAGACAGTTTAAACTGCTCTTTTACATATACCTGTTACAGCTTTACAATGTATTCATGCACTAGAAAAAGTGTTTAGCACCCACATGATGTGGAAAATAAGAATGGTGACACACATGTCCGTGAGTCACAAATAATAGCGGAGGAGGTTTTATTTGAACTAGGGCAATCAGGAAGTGTTAACCCACATAGAAGGAGCCTTCCCTGACTGAACAGCAATACCTTAATTGTCACCGAGACTGCAGCCTTCAACGACAGCACGAGTAAACACTCCCAAGAGAGAAGAACAGCACTGAAAGCAAAACACTGCGCAGGGTGGCCCAGCCACCTCACCCCCACAGGTCACACCCTGCAGAAGCAAACTCACTGTGTCCAATACACACGCATCTGCTGTTGAACATGTTGTCTTGTATCACAAAACATCCCAGCAGTCTTTAAACAGCAAGTTGAAAGAGATGTAAGTGTTTACTATTTCTGGGTTCAGTTCACATGTGCTTCTATTTGGAAGGACTGGAAGTCCTTCCCTTGCTCAGAAATAGTTTCATGAAAAAAAAAAATCATCATAATGTATAAATAACACTGCCAGAGTATCGCCTGCCCCACAGTCACAGGGTAGGGCACAGAGAGGAAGAAAAATTATGAAATCCCCACACGAGCATATTCCACAGGTGTTTTAAATTTAATAAATCCTTTACTATTTCCAATATATTGCAGAAAAGTGAAGCAGAGCAGCAAGGGTTAAATTCTTTAGAAGGCTTCAGTTTTTTTAATCTTGGGTTGGACATATTCTTGCATTACCCCAGCAATCACATATTGACAAGTACACTCCCCAATTACTTACAATAGCTTCTCAGTAATTGCATCGTCAGGTAAGGGACTAAAGAAATACAGTTGTGTTGTACTGCATCCCTGCACTCAAGTTAGGCATGAATTTCAACAAGTACAGACCAGATGAAAGTTGCCTCAGAGTTGTGACAGAATGTGTTTTCCTTATGGCTGCAGCCACCTCTGCAGAGCTTCCTTTAATCTGACTTGGTCTTTGTGAGAGTCTGATCTAAAGATAAACGTATTTAGCAGTTCCACCACTGATTGCAGGAATACTGCCATGTGTTTCCCAATTTCGTTCTTTAAGTGTTGTTTACCTGCCTTAATGAAAAACGAGCCTGATTTGCAATCAAACAATAGACCTGTAAGGATGGCAAAGAGTGTATATATATAGTGCCTCATAAAAACACCAGTTGCAAGTTAACTAATTAAACTGTTCTAATAAACTGTCTTTTTTTGCATAACAGTTTGGAAGTGCAATAACACATAAGGACCAAGCCTCAGCATATATCCGTGAAAAATGGTTTTACTATTGTCTAGAACACCAATCTCTGCCATGCTATATAAAATGTCCAGCAGAAAATGCAGGAGAGACAAGTAACAGAAGTATGAGGGAGAAAGAAATCCTGCAGTCCAAGCCATTCATGCTTTCCAGTGCCAGAAACAGCTGAGCACTGTCCACTGGAGCACGGGGAGTAAGGGAGGCGCTGCCTGCAGCACTGCAGAGCTGCATGCGGGCATGCAGCACACACACCCAGCACTGCAGATCAGCACACACAGAATGCAGATACAGCCTCCTCACACTGCTTGAGGACAGATACTGCAGAAACCTGCAGCTTTTGCCTTTTTTAAACTGCAGAATAGAAAGCTAGTTTAATGTTGAAACACCAGTGTTATTTTTAGAAGGAGAGAATTATCATGCTGATAAGAGGGAAGGAGTTATTTTCTGAGGGCAACAAAAACTGCTTCCCTGAATTCTCTCTCCTTTAATGGGTAAAAAGGCAGATGAAGGAGAGATCTTCCTTAAGGACAATTAAAAGAAACTTAGATTCAAGTTGCAGGCAACCAAACTGGGCTAATAATTTAATGGGGAGAGATGTTTTTACCTCTTACTTTTTTCCCCTCTCCCCATCTGCTCTTCTTTAATGTCTTTCTTATTGTCTTACCTCAGCTCCATCTTAAGCATGTCACACCTTCAATAAATCCATCTAAATCACAGAGACACACACTCAAAAATCACAGGATAGCTCTTTCTTCCCCTCCCTTTCTTTTGAAAAACTTATGCTGGGAGAGTTCAAACCACACAAAAATGGCTTGACTAAACCAGGAGCAAGTCAGACACACAGTAAGAATCACCTGCTTCCACTGCAGTGAGTTCATGCATGTGTGAGATGCCTGCAACTTCAAGTGGTATGCTTGGATACCACTTAGGCTTCAAGTCCAACATTACTGAGACAACGGAATTAACTTTTCTTCCCCATCTCCACCTACTTTGGAGAAGGTATAAACAGGAAAATGAGGAGAAAAAAGAAAAGCTCTTTATCAAGCACTTTATCAAGTGACAAGAGTTACCTTAGGGATTCTGAGGATGCTACTGGTACCTCTTTTTGTGGTAGCATGGGCTACCACACCAAGATTGAGGGTTCAGTCCTCAACTGAAACTGGTCTTCCTAGTTTTTAAACCTTCAGTTCTGTTGGAGGCCTTGCAGTTTGCAGTGGAGATACCAGGTATCATTTATCCACAGGGGCAAGTCACTTTATCTGGGCAGTTACCTGTGTCATTTGAGCAGATACCAAAGTGCACGGGCAGGGAGGAGGGCAGGAAAAAGTGAAAGTCCACAATCGAGAGGAACTATTCTTATTACCATAAAAAAATCAAAGAGCTATTAAACACAGGTAAGACCTTTGGTCTTATAAGGGCCTGCCTCAGACAGATGAGAGGCAGAAGAGGAAGAGAACTTGGTCTTACATCCAATATCTTTCCCACTCTGCAAATATCTTTTTGTCTCACCTAGAGTTTCACTGAAACCTGCAACTCAATGTGTTTAAAGTAGCAGGTGTCAGGAAACTTCATATTATACACTGCCTGCATTTTTCAGACTTTTCAGGAAGTAAACAAGCCCAAGGGAAAATAAGAAGTCTGGCAACCCTCCAGTACACTGAGGCACCAGGTAAGTGCATCTGTAATCCAAATGCTACACAGGGTGAGGGGGAGAGAAGGGAAAGGTGTGTAAATTGATATTACACTGCAAGGTCAAGAATCTACCTTCCCAGTTTGATCCCAGTGACTTGGGACAGCACTAGGGGGAAACCCTCATTCTTTCAGGTGGATGTCTCTCAAATTATATGCTTCTGCAGTCTTACTTTCAATATATTTTGCTTTCCTTGACTACTCAAAATTACTTACAATGCACCTATATCCTTCATACAGACTAAACCATATGCAGAGTGCAAAATTTTTGTCTAATTATAAAGATTTTGTAATGACAGTTATCCAGACAGACAAAACTGCTTCACTCATCATAAAGACAGCATGAAAGTTTAAGCCTCACAATAGCACAGTTTGATAAAACTCCTGATCTGAATAAAGATTGCTTCCAGTGGATTACATGGATCCACTATCATTTTGCAAAAGCTCTCTCTCTTGTAACATTACCTCAGAGCAATGCATCATTCATTGCAATTTTGCTTTTTAATGGCATTTAGCTACTGGTACCGTTGCTATTTGAAGCATCCACCAAAAGGAAAACGTTGATCATTATGTTTGTACTGATGCTACAAACATCAGCCAAAAAATTCAGCCGAGCAGGAATTCATGAGCTAGGGCTGAATGCTATCCACTGAACATGACAAGAAAGTGCTTAGATTACTTAAGTACTGACAGTATTTGCTTAAGAAGCAAACATCCAAAATTAGCACTTCCTAAGACTGACCAAGAAATACATCTCCAGAGAGTAAAGACACCAGGCTCCCAATACTGAGAGGTGCCACTGCTTTACGAAGTGAAGCTGCCCCTTCTCTGGTCGATAACTGACATCATTGCTATTTACACTGTGTCATTAGATAAAAGGAGGGAGTTAATGCAAACTGGCAGGGCACGAAGTAGTTTCAATAGAGACTGAAATAGAAGAAAGTAACACTGGCAACGCGCTGGTATTTGGGCTGGCCAGGACAAGCATTGCAGCGCTGTGGCAGTGTGCTGAGGCTGCGTCGGTTCAACCCCTGCCCATCACCGAGGCACCGCTCCTGCCCCAACACCGGTCTCTCCCTGCCGCACACGAGGGCGCAGACACCGCGCTCCAATGAAGGCCCCATTTCGCTTCCAGCCTACAGCTACTGCGGTGCTTCGGTGCCACCGAGACCGGACTCCACTGAGCCTCACAGCGAATCCCCCGCCCCTGCTGCCGAGCACCGCCGCGCCTCTCTCTGCAGGACCCTGGACGGATGAGGCGTGTTTCCGTGATGAAACGGGACAGCTTCCCGACCGACTCGGGATAACAAACACATCCCAGGCTGCAGGTATCTACCAGGCATCTACCTCTCCAGACTCGCTTTTGCCACAACCGGTTTTCATCCCACAGAGAAGGTTAGGGAAAGAAGAGCAAGGACATCAGAGAGAAGAGGGAGTTCCAGATGTCAGTGGATAAGCTGCAGCAGCTCCCTCCCCCCGGGGCTTTCCCTTCCCCCGGTGCGAGAGCGGGGCGAGTGGCGGGGGAGCGGGCGAGGGGCGGCAGGCACGGCGGGGGCTGCGGCCCGGCAGGAGCCCCGCTCCGGGTGGTGCCGGCGCGGCGGGGAGGGGAAGGCGAGCATGCGATCAGCGCGGTGCC
>VWYP01006155.1:10461-27725 GCA_013400435.1 Pycnonotus jocosus | reverse complement strand
GCGGCCCCCGCACCGAGCGCGGCCCCGACACCGAGCGCGGCCCCGCGCACCGCCCGGGGGAGGCTGAACCGCGACCTGCCCTCACCTGCCGGCCCGGCATGGCCCCCAGGGCACACAGGCCGTGGCTGGGATCTGGGAGGGAGAGGGTCGGTCCTCCGCCGAGAACACCGGGAAATATTATTATTATTGTTGTTGTTATTATTGCTATTACACAAGGAAAAAACTGTGTCCACCTCTGGAATCACAGAATCCTCCAGGCTGGAAGGGACCACAGTGGTTCATCTGGTCCAACCTCCCTGCTCAAGCACCAAGGACAACCTGTCTCCTTCCTCTTGGCACCCATCCCTTTTAGATATTTATAGACATTGGCGAGTTCCCCTCTCTGTTGTCTCTCTCTTCTCAAGGCTGACCAGGCTCAACTCACAGTCTTTCCATGTGAGAGAGATGCTCCAGTTCTCTAATCACCTCTGTTGCCCTCTGCTGGACCTGTTCCAAGAGCTCCATGTGTCTGTTGTGCTGAGCAGCCCAGAACTGGACCACCTACTCCAGATGTGGCCTCACCAGGACTGAGTAGAGGGGCTGGAAGAGTGCTGGAAAATTGGAAAAAATTACAAAACAGCTGGAAGCAGAGTTTCAGCCCAACCCAACTCAAAGCAATCTTTTTCCTTGTTAAAACCTTTTATTTGGAAAGAATACACTTACCAACACAAAATGTTGTCTGCATAACCACATTTTTATTTTAGCCCCATTAATGACAAACCAGACAATTTTATTCATCAGTGTTAGGGCTGTTGGGCACAAACGTGTAGCTCCTGCTACAGAGCACATCTGTGTTTTGTTCAAGGCAATTGCAGGTGGGATAAGTGGTGCTTCCCACAGAGGACCAGACATAAGCTTTTCAGCCATTTCGTATGTATTCCAATCTCTAATTCTGCAAACAGCTTCACTTTGTACAACATCCTAACAGCTGAATAACAGGTTTGAGGGATCAGCAAGAGAGACAAGTTCTTGAGGTGGAAGTGGCTCACTAAGTATGTTGTATCTTCGACTGTGCTGCCTAAAAAGGCACAGAAAGTAGCTCCACATAGAATATATAAAGAAGCTCTACAAAGTAGTCTATACAGGAGATCCCAAATTTATCTCAATGCCTAAGAATCATCCCAGCTATATGGACAGTTCTAGAGAGTAAAACTACCATGGATTTCTTCAAGTGCAGTGTAAATTAAGAGTACATTTTACTGTGCAACTGTGCTGGGATGGTTTCATCCTGTTGTTTTAAAATGCATGAAGTAATGAAACAAATTGGAGCACAACCTGGCAATGAGGAGAACTGGCCTTATCTTTGTGAGAACTGCTGCTGAAAGAAAAGTGTGCAATCTGCTCTGCTCCTCACAAAGGGGGAATTGTTCACGAGGTCTTAAATCAGGAATAGATAACATCCCCAAAATTGCAAGGTGGTTAGAAAAACCAGAGGACAAGCAATGCAAACATTTCACACACAATTGACATAATTGCTTTCTTCAACCCAAAAGCATCAGGCTAATCTTGTACACGCTAAGCTGCAAACAGCCCCCTTGATCCACACCCCTATGCAGTAAATTAGAGACCTGAGAGATTGCACTAATTGAAATGGATCTCTTCCCAGAAGAATGTGAGCAAGGTAAAGATTACATTTAAAAACGCCTGGAAATTGGGTCTCAGCACGGCACTCACTGACAGAAATTATTCGGGCTTTATTGTCTTGCAGTTTCTACATCTCTGTTTCACCTTGAGATGTAGCTTGCCTGAGGGAAGAGGCGTCTCTGCAATCTTCTACTAGAATTCAGGAAAGAAAGCAGTCACTGGGTCCTCTCCAAATTTTCCATTGCACAAGCGATATGAGCCTTGCTGTTGCAACCTTATTCCCACCATTTGTCTTGCTAGGTCTTGGAAAACCCCAGTGGAGCATAGTTTGGGGGTTTGGGTAGCAGTGCACAGTTCTAGGCTCTCAGAAGGCTTTTCTGGGCTTTCTTAGGCAGGCAGGTATTAACCATGGAAGCATGCCAACCCAAGCACTTCCAGCCTGAAGTACTACTCAGATTAACAAAATCCTACATTTACACGAGGGCTGTGTTAGCATAAGTACTGGCATCTTCAGATATGTTGTTATTCCATACAAAAAGGATGTTTTGGTGTAAACTGAAGAAGGAGTAAAAAGCCAAAGCTTGCATATTTTAGTACCTTTAACAAATAAAAGGGTGTCTGCAGCAGCAACAAAGCCCAGAGTGGCAGAAAGGTTAAACTGATGCTACTTGATTAGAGAGCATCTGGAGCAGCATATTCCAGAGGGGATGGATGTTGTTTATAAACACAAACAGAAATCACGTTCGGTGTTAGTTGGAGGTTCGGATTTTTTAACTATACGACACAAATACCAGAGTTTCAGTTTCTCCTGATACTGTGAGAGCTTTGTAATGTCACTGAGCTTCATAGTATTTTTACTGCATAGGCTTTGCTTGGTCCCTCACAGCAAAGTGCTAACTATTCCCACTGCTCTTAGCCACTATTGTGACCCAGTGAGATCAAGTCAGAGCCACTCATATGCTTAACAAAATGCTAAATGTCCAACATTTTTGGACTCAAGTAAAAATGAAGGCAGCAGACACAGCTTATACTTTATATTGTCTCATAACCCTTAATGAGATTTACCTGTTGAGTTAGTCTTAATATTACTCTTTAGAATTTAGACTCTTAAAAGTATCTTCCCCTCTCACCTATTCTCTTAGTGTGGTTATTTAGTTGGCTTGTTTGATTGTTTTTAAAACGGTATCTTTTTGTTTGTTTAATGGAGGGCAGTGAGCAGCAGCAAACACCAAGACCAAGTTAAAGCCCTATTAATGTCTTTGTTTTCTTCTGTTTCCTCTACAAATTGTGATCTTCCGTATGTTTCGACCATTCTTCTTAGAAGTTTTGTGTGTACAAGGATTAAACTCTCAGGAAGTTTATCATCAGTCTCTAGTGGTACTTGTGTGATAATTAATTAGTATTGACCCAACAGGACCCCTAACTGCAATTAACATTCATATGGATCAGCAGCCTTAGTAAATGACGGGACTTTCCCAGGCTTGTTTCTCTGTAGCTTGTTCTGGGGTGGGAGTCAATAGCTCTGAATGAGCTGTTACCACTCAGGAAAGGGATGAGAGGGTCACTGTGGATAGTTCTGGGAAGCCATCCTCTGGGTGCTCAGAGAGAGAACACCACTCCAACCATAGCACTCGGAATGCTATTAGGAAAGAGAGCCATCTGACAAATTTCAATATGACACATTCCTGAATGCCAGAAATCGCACATCAAAATGGGTAAGTAGAAGCAGAGAAAGCACGAAATAAAGCAGAAAAGAAAGCATTTTTAGAACTTGTAGACAACAATTTCAATGTAGCAAAATCCGAAAGTGGTACTTCACCGTTTAAAGGGAATGATAGGAGAGGAAAAGTCTTCATAAAAAGTACAGATCTAGAAAGTCATTACATATGGGGAGAAGGTTAAATGGGTAACAACATTCGGTACTTTGTATCAGCTAAGGACTAAGGAAAACTTCTACAAGGTGTCAGACCACAGAACTTTTTTACATCAGTATATTTTGTAATGCTTTGCCTTGGGATGCTGTGGGGCACAAAATTACAAAGGAGCAAAGAGGCACTAGGTGAATTCACAGAGGATAGGTCCACAGTTAAACAGTGGATCCTGGCAGCTTCAGAAACATCCCTACTTCTGATTTCCCACGTTTAGAAAGAACTGCTGGGAAACAGTCATTCCATAGCGCCTGTTTCTTAAACTCCCCCATAACATCTGCTCCTGGGCACTGCTGCACAGTTTTTGGCTGGATGGACTTGAACTGAGTCAGGTCTTCGTATGTTCACAGCCAGTCTGTGCGCACAGTGTAACACTGCAAAATACATTAGTAATAGCAGAGATTAAAAAGTTCAGACATATTTATAATGTTCCATCAGTTTCAGACTCTGCAATGCTTTTGTGTGGCTATTTTGAATTTATCTGCCAAAACCCTACTCATGGAGTAAGGAGGACAAGGAGAAAATTCTGCAATATAGCCCCCCTGAATTTAGCTTTCAGGACACAGGTTTTGCCTCTAACAATATTATATACTCTGTTATAGGACAGTAGAGACCTGAACCTCTTAAATCAGCTGAACCCCATTGCACAGAATGTTTCAGGAAACAGCATTTAGCTGTTATCTTAGCCTCATACCTCTTCTTTTGTTTGGTCTGGCCATTTATTTGTTTTCTTTCTTTTGCTTCTATGTCTTGTGTTTGTTTTGTTTTTTAGTAAGCGAGCAGTGTAAAGAACACTTACATATCTAATAAACAAAGTATGAGAAGTTTCCTGTCTTCTCTCTTTTAATTCTTTTTCCTGAAAATACAGATGACACTTGATGACACTTGTTTGGGTACTTCATGCACACATCTCCCTTGAACTATTCTCCAGAAGGTCCTGCTGTCAGGCTGACTTGAGGTTGTTACCTACAGGCAAGTTCAGATACGCGAAGTGTTCTGCTCCCTCAGTTTTGGGACAAAGTTGTAAACCATTCCCACAAGAGATCTGTTTTAGTAGAAAATACAGCTTATTTCTAAATATTAGCCACAGAAAAAAAAAGAATCAAGCAGACCTCACCAGACAACATAATAACATATTTAATATTCATGCCCATGTAATGAGCAAAAATGCATTAAACCATAAGTATATGATTTCGTTTATATTTTATGGTGTGTATCATACAGCCTCAGAGGATCATATAGCATATTCTAGAAAAAACACTTCAGGCTATGTCTACACAAGTTAATTAAGTGGGGCCAACACATACTAAACAGGTACTGGCATATGATGGTACTGTTTTTATGTTAGCTCACAAATGGTGTTGTTCAGAACTAACTATCACAGGCTGGGGAGCATTCCTCGTGGCAATTTTGCATGCAGACATGCTATTTTGATAGGAAGAAAAAGCAGCGGTGTGGCCATCAGCTATGTTCAACAAGTTGGCCTTAGGGCTAAGAAACTTTCCCTGTTTACTCTTTATTGGATTTCATTATTTGTTTCAATTAAAAATATTGCTCTGAAGCAGTAGGAGACTCTGAAAAGAAGAATGTCTCAAAGGCACTCACAAAATGTTCATGTCTGAGTGAAACTTTTATTAAAAAGGTGTTATGATAATTGAAAATTGGAGTGATTTACAGGCTGCAGAATTTGTGTCCTCTGGCTTCTGATTTCCCTTTTCTTCCCTTCTTCATCATGCTTTCCTGTCAAACATTTAGCAAAACAGAGGTAACTGGCAGCAGCCATATATCTCAAGAGATGAACTTCAACAGGCTAACCAGTTGCACAGGAAGAATTTGCCAATGATGTATTAAAGACCCACAGTTTTGACCCATCACACATCCAAAGTGGCAACTCAACCTCCTGCACCTGGTTCTGTGCATGTTTGGATACCCATACACCCATTTCAGCAGAGAGAAGAAGATAAGCTTGGAGGAATATGTGTGGCCCTGCAACTTTGTCTAGGTGTGCTTCCCTGGCTGATCAAAGCTGTGTATTCTGACTGCAGCAGATAAGGAGTCTGTTCCTGCTGCTTCTCCCTGCTTGGCAGCAGCAGTCCCACCCCTGACCTGACACCCTGTGCTTTAGAAACAGGCAGCAAACTGCATGGAAACAATTGCCAGGCAGCAGCTCCCAGCTCTGTAGCCCTTGAGGATACTGGATTACCAGTAGGAGTACAGCATGGGAGCACACACAAGCAGAGAGACCCAGAAAGAGGCAGATCTAGGGTTTTTCCTGGCCCAATGCTTCTGCTGCTGCTAGGAGGATGAAACCCCCAACTGCTGCCCTTCAATGCCACATGTCTTCATTTATGTTAGAAAGTCTTCAGACCAGCAGTGATCCCTTACCATACACATTTCCTAACAGTGGATTGAGCCATTACAGTACTCCTAAGTCATAATCATCCACAACTGACTCTGAAGCTAAGGCCAAGCCAAAATACCCAGAATGACTACAGAAATTTGTCTGTAAAAGACCTTTTGCAACACTATTAGTCACAGTGCTATGCTGTAACTGTTATCAATGCTGCTTTTGTTTCATCTCCGCTTGTTATTTTCTTTTCTAGTATCTAGATCTGAAGAAATTTATTCACAAGTTTATAGCATTTAGTTGTTTTTTCAAGAAATTGTAACTATATTGGATGAAATTGAACCTTGGACATATCTTCTTTACTGATATAATGTAGTTACAATAGCCTAGCCACATAAGTGATGGCAACTAGAAAAATAAATTATTAGGGGACTTTGAAAGTGAAATAAGTATAGACTAGAACCTGGAAGAAAACTGGAAAAGTCCAGTAAAAAGGAAACCTGCTTCAGTACAGATTGCAGAGCATGTTTATTTCTTATATATCTGAATTATTTCTCATAGAGCATGATCAGGGCCCATTCCTGCTCAAAACACAATTAAGAGTGGAGAAGAATAGACCAACAGATGATTGCAACATTAATTATTTAGAATTCTTCCTCAAAGTATTATATGAGAATTTGGATCCTTATTACAGTCATTATCTAATGGAAGCTTTTGCTTCTCCATCTTCTTTAAAATAGTATTTGATTCCTTGAAATAGTCATCAGAGTTGAACACAAAAAGCCACAGCTGGAGCTGCTCCAATATACAGAGTGTTCAGTTACTGAAACCTTACACTTCCTCTTAGTTTGCATTCTACACCCTGAGCAGGAAACGTGGGATTTCACTTTGCTATCTTGTCTCTTTAGATGGATTCGCCCTCATGCCAATAGCAGATTCAGTACCTTAAAGCACAAGTCAATGTCTCCTTTAATCTATTGCCAGGGCACAGAATGTCCAGATTATAATTAAGCCCTGACCACTTGGTATTTACTTTTATTAGACTAATACTGTGAGGCCCCAGTAAGATTGGAGCCAATTGTGTTATGTGCTGTGGACACTCAGAGGCACTGCCTGAAAGACCTCACAGAACAGGGTGAGAGAAAGAATTATTTCCCACAACAGCAAAAAGAGCCTTAATTTTATTGCTGTTCTCCTTGAGGCATTAACCCCAAGAGAGAGGAGGAATAAACCTGTCTCAAATGAGTCATCTGTGCAGATGAAAGCATAAAAATACCATGTTATCTCCTGTTTTATCTTCCCCTTCCACATTGCTGCTTCTTTCCCAACCAGAATAATAACAACATGAGAGTGAAGTCAGCCCTGGGCAGGGATGTTGTAGTGTCTGGAGCACCAGAAGCTGTGGAAGCAGGCAGGAGTCTCACTTGATGTGCTCTGGCTCCCGTAGTCAGAGCAAGCACTTGGCAAAGGTGAGGAAAAGGATTATATCTGTCAGAATAACTTTTATGGGACCCAACTCTTCCAGGAATTGTTTAAAATCCACATAATGCTTCTGAGTGTTAATGCCTGTATTGGGACACTTGCATTAGCAGATAAATGTGCAAGAACACATGTTTCCAGACATCTGCCTAGTGATCACATATCTGAGCAGTTTGCTGAAACTTGGTCTAAGGTCCGTGAGGTCCTTGGACTCCTGAAATTACTTCCAAGGTTTGTAATAAATTGTGCTGCTGAAGTGTGCCATGGTTAAGCAATTCTTGCATGATAGAAACAATATGTGGTGTACTGTGCTAAAACCAAACTATGTTATTTTAACTTTCCAGCCTTCAAAAGCTTTCTGAAAGGAACACAGACACACAGAATTTCATATGTATAGATGCTGTGAAAAAAGTAAGAAAACTTTTGTGATGATGCCCCCAAATTATTACCCTCCCGGTACATGACAAGTGGATGTTAAAATGCTGATCATTGGGCACTGTATTAGTAAGAAGTGAGGAGTAACAGTGTTGTTTTTAAGGTAGAAGCAGTCTCTAGATTTCTACAGAGCCCTGGTTGAATTGCTTACATTCTTCCAGCTAGGTCCATGATTTTTTAGCCATGTCAGAAGAGGAAGGACTTGGAATGTGCAACGCCACAAGGTTAAGTGGTGGTGATGTCTTGTTGATCTTCAGGCACCAAAAGTATTGCAGTATTGTTGAATTTCCCCTCCTGGTGCACACATGGGGCTGCAGGATTGCATCAGAGAGTGAGTCAACAAGGAGGTGGTGTGGGCTTTCAGGATCTTGGGCTTGAATTGGAATGCAAGCCATGAGCTAACATACACCATGTGTCTTTCCCTTCTTTCAGGCGGGGAGAACAGTGGTCCTACACTGCAGGTAGATACTGGGAAGATAAATGTCACAGAAATATCACAGATACTACTGTCATGGGTAGTCAGGGCACAGACTCAGCTTGTTCAGTTCTCTAACAATATTAATGTTGTTATTATTGGTATTATTAAAATTATTCATAGATGATAATCTATTATCAAGTTACATACACATTGTACATACTTTGTATGACTAAAGCAATTAAGGCACATAAAAAGTCCTTGAATTTAGGCAAATGGAGACTATCCCATCCCAAACTCAGCAGCTGGCAGAGGATATGTGCTGCAGTCATTTACTGTGAACTTGAATGTTGTTTCGCTTGAGAGCCCATGAAGCTTGTGATAAATTAACTTATACTGGAGCAGACATAGCAGGCTGACAGAAGTAGCCAGGACTGAGCATGATTTTTATCTGTACTCTTAAAAAAATTTTGTAACCATGAACCTGTACTCTTAAAAAAATTTTGTAACCATGAATCGATATAAATTCTGTGTGGTGTTTTACACTGTTTATTGGCTTAATAAAATGTAGGAGGAAAGCTATAGGAAGACGTGAGATGGTGCCTGGTTAGAGCATATAAAGGCAGGTCTATAAAACATGTAACACAGTTAAAAAGTGACATGCAATGCAATTTTAAGATTATATCTGCCAAGTATATTCATGGTATAGCTTGTGTTCCATCAAGTCATTTGTACTGTCTTTGTTTGAAAAGTATTATCTAGTTTTATAAAACAAACAAACAAACAAACAAACCAGTCCTGTTTAGAAATCAGGCATCACTTCCATATGGTCTTTGACTTCGTCATGTGTAAAGACAACTGACAAAATTGATTCTGTAAGGCTGTAATTAGGAAGACCTCTGATATAGTGTATCTTTCATGTAAGTCTCCTGCACATGTGTTATGGGAAAGAAGGGAGAAATCAGTTTCCCAAATCTCCTGTCTCTCATTCGAGTCCTTTTACTGCTGGACAGAAAACTCTACTCAACAGTGGGCAGGACCTGTCTGCTTCCTGGCTGTGATTCAAGGGACAGTTAAGCAAGGGACAGCTCTGGCTATTCCTGCCCAACCACATCAGTAAGACACAGACTGGAGAGACCCAGTTTTTTGCATTTCTCTTGTTCTCACCTATGAGGTAGGCTCTGAGTACTCTCATGACCCCAGGGATGACTGCAGACACTGGAGGGCTGGGTCCCAGACACTGTGAATACACCAAAGTGCTGATATCTAAAAGGCCTCCTGGGCATTGAGGACTTTGTGAATAAGACTCAGCACTGGCCATCACAGACCTGTTAGTTTTCATCTGAGAGCCTTCCTAAGTGTTACTCATCTTTGCTGACTCTTGTTTGCTTAAATGCTCAATCCAATACAACACATGCTGTATGTGCAATTGTTTGCAAGATGGGAACCTTCCCATTTGTGTGCAGTCTGCTTTGAGGACAACCACATTGATTTTTCTTGCACATTTATAATTTGGAATACATTGTATTTGAATAGGCGCTGGGGGGAAGGTAAGACTGTGTGCATGTGTGAATATCTGTATTTATCAGATTAAATAAACATATTTTAATAGGTTGATAGGAGAAGGATAATTCAGTTTGGTGCTAGATTTTAATGTAAGAAAAAACCCCGAGGTTTTGCCAGGATTATGACATTGGTTATAGAGAGCACTTCTGCCATCAGTGCAGTTCAGAGTCCTGCCTGTATCCTAAGGCTCCAGAGACAGATGTGCAGCTCTGGAGACAGAAACAACTGTCAGTGGGAGAAGAGAAAGGAAGCAAAGGAAATGCCGAGGCATCTCCTGGCATGCTTAGTGAGTGCAGAGCTCCTATGCGATTTTATCAGCATTGGTGTCTAGTCTTCCAAAAAACATTTTGAAACAGAACAGTGAAGGCGTGCTGTGCACACAATGGTGCGGAGTGAGAAGTGCGGGAGCTTCACCTGAAAGCATCAGAGAAGTCAGTCAGTGTAAGAGCAGAGGTGAAAGCCTCAGTGGGTAGCTCTAATTTAGAAGGAAGTTTGTGCAAATTACAGAAGTGTTTTAAATAGTATTTCACAGGAAGAAAATATGAATATGATTATTTTAATTTTTTTTTTTTTTTGGAAACAGGAAGAAAGGTGATGGAAATGGATTCGTGTACTCCAGTATGAAGATCCTAGCTCAACTTTGGCCCTTCAGGCTTTCTCAAATGACATGGCAGGATATCTAGCACAAAAACATGCTGAGAAATGTTCAGATTCCAGAAACACAGTGACTCATGCACTTCCAAAACAGTGCTATAACAAGCTGCTGTCCAAATTTCCTGCTGTATTACATGTAATGCACGTTCAGTGGTGCTGCTGGCACACTTCCCTCTGAGTCAGTACAGAACCACTGCCCTGATTCAGGCAACCACTGTGCAGCTGGTGCTTCTGTCATTGCAAACAGATGTGAAACAAACGTCCCAATTCCTTGTAGTCCTCAGGATCCTTCTACAGATGGCAGAGTCTAATTAATCTCTGACATAGTGACCATGTACGAAGATGGACACCCACCTTTTACATTTCTGTGCCCTTCCATCTGATTACAACAATTTTCAGTTGGATTAACATTCATCTCTGGGAAGAGGGACTCTAAGTTAGGGAAAGAGGATGGGAAGTTGGAAGTGAGTGTTACTTTACATGTTTTCTCTTTGTTTCAGTACCTAATGCAATGATATTATATCTTAAAGCTACATGTCCTTTCCCATGGACCCTTCTTGCACTGTGTGTTTGACAAGCTTTTAGGAAGCACAGGAAGCCATGTGGAGAGGTGAGAAGCAAAGTCTCAGTGGAGAGAATGACAAGAGCTGGCTTTAACTGTATCAATATGAAGGGATTCAGTGATGCCAAGGAACAATGCAACTTGTTTGCCCCACAAACCCCGGAGTAATTCTCCTCCGTGTCGATTTCTCTCTGTTCTGTTTTTCCTGTTCTGAGTCTTACTGCTGAAGAGAGCCCTTCCAGCCTCTGGGAAATCTTGACCTATGCAGGCATTTACTGCAGCTTGTAAATGAACTAGAGGAAAGGGTAATAATAATAATAATGAATAATGAATAATTAACAGCATTGAGCCTGGACTTAAATGATCATGGTCCTACCTGTTGAAAATGCAAAAATTAAGAACCCTGAATGCTGTAACAGGGGTCTTCTCTAATCTTTAGATGCCATCAAAAATATAAAGGAAGAATAGCAAAAGCTGTGTTTTCTTTCCTTTCCTTTTAATGTACTGGTGGACCCCTTGAACAAATGACATCACAAGGCTCTTTGTGCCCTCCTAGTAAAACTTTTGCCCTCTGTAAATGCCACTATTTCATGTGGAAATCTCGAAATAAAAAAATTCTATCCTAAAGGCAATTTATTTGAATTGATAGTCTGGCTTGAAGGAGTCAAGTTTGAATTTTTCCTAGAGCAGATTACCTGTCTCCTGAAAAAGACTGAATTCTTCAAAGGTTAGGTATTTCCTATTGTATGCTCAAAAACCACCTTTGTAGATTTGCATTGAGGCAAGATGGTATTTGAATCTGGTGGAATGCTTTAGGTATTCATATTGCCTGAAGGCTGGAAACTTCTTATCGCCAGAGGAGAAGCAGAGATGACAGTAAAGATACAGTTCAGTCAATGGAAAATGAGATAAAAGCAATTGTTGACACCCAAATTTTCTTCAAATGCTTCCCCCTCATCCTCCATCCCCCCTCCCTTTTTTTTTTTTTTTTTTTTTTTTTTTTTTTTTTTTTTCAAGTGGAAGTCTAGATGTCTTTTGTGGAGAGGTACTGATCTGCATGGTATGTTGTACTGGATCCCAGGGACAGCTCCAATAAGTACAATTTGATCCCTGAATGGACTTCAGATGTAAATATGGAAAACGTAACAGCTTTTCTTGGCTGTAATGAGACAAGTGACATGCCATGTCCTTGCAGCTCTGACTAAGGTAACTCCCTACAGCATTTCCCACAGTATTTCCTTTTCTGCAGCATTCTTACTGGCTAGGTTAGAATTCATTTTTAGCAATGATGATTTCCACAGACCTTACTCTTGGAGATACAACTCTCCCTCCAAGAACCTATCCTGAATGGCAGGGCAGTAAAAATTAGACACAGTCCTGAAGAAGAACCTAAATCTGTTGTCTTGTTTAACATAGAGCAAAGAATCCCAAGAGAACTAGATGATAATCTGGTTTAGTGCTGTCTTGAATGATCCAGGTAACTTCTTACAACCGTTCACTTTTTCTTGTAATAACCTTTCTGTAACACTACTCTTAAAAATCTAGTATTAAATCAGAGAGGCTAAGTTGCAAATAGAGATACTGAAAGATGGAGGCAGGACATGTGGGGCTTTTATACTAGTCCTTAGTTTCTGTTTCAGCAGAAATGGGATCCATAAGGTTTATTGATGTCTGGAGGTCTCTGGGTGTGTGCAGCCATACTCTGATGCACACAATAACTGGAAAAAATTGCTGTTGCAGCCTTGGAAGAGATGACTTTTCTTCACAATTACAATTAATTTAAACAACTGCAAGACACAGACATAAGATCACAGCTGAAAACACAGCAAATAATTAGGGATGTTCTACCTTGTGGAATATATTAATGAGTCATATTAAATAAAGAGTTGTGCACTCACATTATATAAGAATATTTGTGTACTCCATTACATGACATTAAAAAAACTCAAACAGACAAATAATAAAACAGAGAATAACACAACACGTTAATACCTTGGAAAGGAAAATAAATAAAAGCTGTAGAATAAATAGTGCTATAAAAAGTGGTAAAACTGTTGCCAGAGACCTTGTAGCCTTTTGCACAGGTTTACAATTGTGTTTGATCCTCCTTCTTTGATTTCTCATGGGACCCTTGTCCTGCTTTGTCATTCTTTATTATGAGACTGACATCAGTCAGCTGGTTTGTAGCCAGTTGCACTAATAATAAACTGGCAAGGAGATCAGAAATTACTGGAACTATTTGGTCATCTTGAAACTAAAAATGAAAAACTACTCCAAAATTCTTGAATGCAAAAAAACCCACTCTTAAATGCCTTTTCTATAATAGCCGTTTCACAGCATAAAAAGTCCACAAAGTTCAAATTGTTTCAGTTTATTTAGTGCTATGTTGGCCTTAAAAGTTGTAAGGAGTTCTGGCCAACGCAGTCCATCTCCTCCAGGAGGGATTCATTTAATATTAGCAAATAAAAATACATATTGTTGAGGATCCAAACTTTTAAAGCTGTAGAAATAATTTATTAAGGAGAATGACTTTTCGTACCATATTGCCTACAGCATTCTACGTAACACACTCCATTTGTCCTGTAAGGCTTTATAGTCTAATGTGGAGCCATTAAGAGACTGGGTAGGCTTTTGCATCAGGTACACAGCACAGGGTGTGATGCATTTGCATGTTTGACTGCTCTTCTTGCAGTTTTTTAAAGAAATTCAGCTCTTTTTTGCTGAGGTCATTCACTTACAACTTTACAGTTCTCACTCCAAAGGAGTACGTAGTGACTGGCTGACTGCTTTTGAACATCTGGCTGATGAGAGCTTGGTGAAATTTGGGAGTATCTTACTAATGCTCTTCTGAGATGGAAACACTGATACAATGTTTTTCTCTGTCTTTGCACCTCTAGGTTTTTGGGTGTAACTGCACATGTCCTGAGGTACTAGCATGATATCTACTAATTTTCTGTTATTTCTTCTATAGTTTTGGTGTGCTCAGTAAGGCACTTTATCCCCTTTGCAAGTCCCCAAGGTAAGAGCAGCAGAGCAGTCCACACAGTTACACCAGTTTTAGTGGAGATTATCTCTTAGGCAGCTGGAGGGCACTCCCCTCAGGGGTGTCTGGAACCTGGACACAGCCTGGAGCAGCCATGGCTGTACCTGTGTTAGGTCCAGCTCAACCCACCCACGATGCTCCTGCCCCTCTACTGGCAGTGAGAAATGCCCCTCTTGCATTTGCTCAGGCCAGGACATAACACGAGCCTAACATCCCTGGAGCTAGAATCAGGACATTTCACTGTCCCCAAGAGCCAGGCTGCCAAGCCGACTGCCACCATGGACTGATCCTCTTGGTGGACTGGATATTGAGATGACCACAGGAAGCAACTGACCAAAGCCCAGCAAACTTCATGACCAAAGGGTTCCTCAGGGGTTCAAGCAACAGTGGGTAGGGTTCTCGTTATTCTGCACGTTGTGTGTCAGTGGTGCCCTCTCCAAAACACCAGAATGTCTTTAGGTTCCCAAAAGAGACTCTTTCTACTTGAGTTGTGCAGGTCAGTGGCTCCTCTGAGAGCCCTGATGGGCTACACAACTGTCCATTCACCTGCTGAAGAACTGTCATCAGGAGTGCCCGAACAGGGACTGCTGGCAGTAAGGGTAAGCAAAACTGGACTAGTAAGTCAAAAATGTAGCATGATATAATGAACAAGTGGCGGGGCTGACGGAGAAGGAAACAACAGAAAATGGAATTCTGAATCTTCCATGACTTCATATATACTTTGGCTAAACATTCTAAAATAAATGTGGTCAAAAAATTCACTGCTTCTCTCCAGCTGTCTGTTGGCTTGAGGTTTGTGGCTCTAGTCAGTAACAAAAGTAGTGAATAGCATGGAAATTCACACAGCACTTAGAAGAGGGAAGATCTTTTAAAGCTCTGCGACCATTCCTTACAAGTGTTTTTGAAGAGGACAGAGTGCCCTTAGTGGTTTTCTTCCCCAGAAACACATGACAACATCTACACACAACAAATTATTCACCAGATTTAGGAGTTAAGCTTGGTGCGTACTTTCCGTGTCGTTCAAGTGCCATAAAATACTCCACAGAGAAATCCTACTGACAAATAATTAACATGCAAAGAACAAGTGCACAGGGGCCCACAATGCAACGACATACAAATCCAAGAGTCTCAGTGATTTTTTGGCCCAGGAGTCAAAAGAACAAACCCAAGATTCACCCTGGAACGACATAGCGAGCTGAAAGTACTTCAAAGATGTATTCCTGTATGAGTTATCACTGCATGCAAAAAACAAACCCAAACTAAACAGCGTCCTTACTCCCCCATCCCCCCCAAAAAATTAAAAAAAAAATATATACACACACACAAACACACATATATTTGCATTTTCCAATTACCCACTTATGTCCTGTGTTTTACTTTGGTATTCATCACCCCAGTGAATTTTTTAAAAAGTAAATTTATTATTTCACACTCAACAATACAGCATGCAAACTGAGATGCAGGCCAAACTGCATCTGAGTAACAGCTGCTGAAGGATACCCAGATCCTTGTGTGGAAAGTGGAGTCCTGCTGTTTCTGATGGAATCTTCCCTAAACTGCCAAAATCTTTTTGAAAGCCAAGGGCTGAAACAGTGCCCACTGAAAGCAAAGGGAAAGATTCCTATTGATGGCAAGCATCCCAAGTAAGCCAGAGGTCTAGATTGCCCTTGCCAGAAAATTTTGTTTATGTGCATTTTGATGACTTTTAAAGCTTCTCTTTTTGTAGTTGTCTTTTGTATGGATCTTACCATGTGATACTTTTCCAGACCCTTCATATACTGGATAAAGTGAGGTTGATGTGTTTCTATCCCTGATTCAACAGAGAACATAATTTTATCAAATTAATTTTTATGAGACCTGTTTTACTCAGGGTGTGTGGAGATGTGCAATGTTTAAACATTCTGCTGCCCAATGGCCTGATTTTCCCTTTATAAACACATGGGATGAAGGTAAAAGACTCAGTCATGTGTTAAAGAAAACTGTGGTGCTCTCACAAACCATAGAAGCCAGGTTTTTCACAAGTTTACTCTATGGGTGCAATATACTTGCAGTTTGTCCTCAGAGGTAAGTATAGACATTCCAGTGCAGATGGGGATTGTGGAACGAAACGGGACAGTCTCCTAAGCTCTTAGGGAAGGTGTGGAAGCCTGTGGTCACGTACATTCTCCTTTGATGTCACTAAATGGCAATTTATTACCAAGGTGCAAATCAGGTGAAAAAACCTGTCTGAAAAGGGTTCATTGGGGCATGAATTATCTGTGAAAACAGACAGGAAAGGAATGAAAAAACGTGCACGTTTAGGTAAGAGTTTATTTCTGGAGAAGCTCTAGCCCATTATTTATTGCAATTGCTACAATAGGGTAGCTGGCTGCCTGCAAAGTAATATAAACACGTGCACTCAGAGAGGAAAAACTGTCCCCTTCTGTTATTCTTGAACTAAACTTGTTTTCTTCTGTCAGAGTAGAAGCAGGAAGAGTTCATGCAGTTGCAACTCATATTTTCCATATTTTAATAGACCAAGCTTGTTTTAGGCCAGATCAGTTCATTTTAAAAAATGCAACACCCTCCTGCCACTGCATTAAGAATAAGCAAATTTTGTTACATCTCTGATAGCACAACTAATTATTCAAAGAAATCGCAATTAGCTGGAGTTTTGGCCATAGAGTTTACCCTTAACTTTGGTATACAGTGTATCAAGAGGACAGACCTATGACACTTGAACCAGAGCCAACCCTGTAAAAACAAGGAGCTGGTGGCATCATAAATGCTGAAATTATTTCAAAGGCTTAATAAATCTAGTCTTAGGAACACCAGTCAAGAGTAATCTGCTCATGGCAAGTTTCATAGAGGCAGGATACAATCTTTTTGCCTATTGCCGTGAATCTGGCTGTACCCTAAACAGCAGCTGTATTTCCATAACAGAAGACTTTAGTCATGCAAATCCCCCCCCTCAGGCCCAAGGATGGCAGACAGGGTAGGTGAGATTCAGCCTTCCCTTAGTAAAGAGTGTTACACCTCTAGGAGAAGAAATGCAGAGCAACCATGAGCTCTTCCAAATTCCAAACACACAAAGCCAGCACAAACTGTTCCTGGAAACCATCTTCACTGTCTCTGCTACTCTGTAACCGCCAGTTCCCTTGAACTTTTATGCTGGAAGGTAACGAGATGGACAAGAGTTTGCTTATGCTGACTTGGGCTCTTACTATATGGAA
>VWYP01006155.1:0-10405 GCA_013400435.1 Pycnonotus jocosus | reverse complement strand
AAAAAAAAAAAAAAAGGTATTCACTGAAGAGATAAATAAAACCCCAGCAAACAGCCTTTATGTCTTCCCATGATGGGCCTGTAATTTGGATACCCTGTGGTAATTTTGTAAATCAAATTTTGCTCGAAGAGAAGAAGCCAGATAGGCAGGGGGGACAATGTCTCTCTCTGGTGTGTCATTTGTTATCTAGCCTGGTACTCAAAAGTGTAGGCATTTCTCCTCTGCTCCTATTGCAGCTGAATGACTTTGCTGTGCTGATTTGAAATGACCTGACTAATCTCAACTTCCTCTAACAGTTTAATGAAATGTCAGAAGTTAAAGAGCTTCACAGAATTGAAAAAAAAGCCATTCAAACAATGATGAAAAGAACCACATGGACAGCAGTTTTTAAACAGTTTTTGGGCTATTGGAAATAATTCAATGAGCTTTAGCCAAGCTGCAGTACAAATATACTGAGATGTGACCCAAAAAACCCTCCATTTTTCATCTGGACTATTTAATCTATTTCAGGATTACAAAAAGAAGGTATATAAGAAAAGCCATAATTAGGTCAATTTGAAAAAGAAAAGAAAGAGACCCTTCCTGCCCCTCTTCGATCAGCTGGTGTTTGGAAAAACAAACCACAGAGCAACAGTTATGTGGGCACTGGTTCCACCATCTGAAATTACAGGAGGCAGAGGCAGCAATGATCTGGCAAGTTGAGTCCTGCTCCTTTCCAAGAGTTTAATGGTGTTCTCAAGTGCAAAGGAATTGAGTACACTGATCATGGTTCCCATCTCGTAGAATACCAACTCAGAGGAAAAAGCTTACACTGTACTTCCCTATTAAGCATGGTACAATGAGCTAAACCAAACACATCAGTACTTTGCCAGAATTTTACTTCCTATTAAGAAGTTATCGAAAACTCTATTAAAATAGTGTATTTTATATTGAAGAAAGCTCCCAGATTTTGTGACCTGCCCACAGGAATTAATTTTTGCTTCCAGCTGAAGGAAAGAAACACTGTTTTGCTGATAGCAGTACCAGTTATTGCCAAGCACTAATCCTTTTCCTGTTATTAATTTTTCCTCAGGTAGGTATCTTTGTATCTGTTATAAAGATGACAGATGTTTAGTGAAGTTGTCCTCTGAAGCACAACATCCTTTAGGGCAAGAACACTTTCCAGAGGCTACCATCTGTCTCACTTCCCTCACTACCATTTCACTGCAGAACCTGGAGACTGCAGCCTGGCTCCTGCACACTGGAGTCTCTAGGACTTCCCACAGTGCAGACTGTATATCCTAGCTCTGACTGGCTCAGTGTTCCAGAAGTCTCTCCTCCCTCCCACTACAGCTTCAGCTGTGATGTAACTCAGTTATGCTGCTGCTGCCTCTCAGCTTTCCGGACATCCGTGGATGGATGGATGGATGGATATAAACTTCATTTAGCAAACTCTACAAAAGAGTTTAATCAGCCTTAGGGCTGCCTACAAGTCCTTGCACGTTCGTTAACACTTGCCTGGAGCTGAGCACTCAGTTGGGATATGCCAGGTTAGATCAATAATGGGGAACCAACTGCTCTGGCAACCTTTGGACTCTCAAGCTGACTCCCCATGGAATAAAAGGTTCCATGAGCATGTAAACAAAAGACAACCCCTTGTGCAGAAGCCTGGTGGAGAAGGGAGCAGCCTGGAGGTTGGGCAGGAAAGCTATCAACACCACAAAGAGTTCAGTGTTGCAACCAAATGCTGTTATCTTCAAGGCCTTGGAAAGGCTGAACCTCTAAGACAACAGGCAATGTTACATAAAATATTCTTCCTGAGAACCTCTGTTTACATGATGCAAAGTCTGAATCGCAAATGCTCATATTTGCTGCATGGGTCATTTGAGCTACACGGTTTAATACATTAGTGTTACATTGCCAGTCCAGACAGAACAGGAAAAAATTGTTTGTAGGAACAGATGCAGCTGTGAGAGACAGGAAGAACAAAGGAAAACTGAGAGCCAGTAAGCACAGGAGAAATTATGAAGACCACCAGAAGCTGAAAGGAAGAATCTGGGCCACAATAGCATTACAAAATTATGCTAGGCCATTACAGAGAAGGCAGTGAGATTAGTACAAGCATATAGGGAAGGCAGTTCTTTCTTATGAGAGAAGACAGACTTATAAGCCATACCACCTGTCCTTGTCTTTGGAAAATACCACAAATTCTGTTCATCACAATGGTCCCACTGAAAAACTAATCCCTTGACATCAGTACTCAAAGTGTGTAATGACCTATAGACATGTCCACAGATTCACCACACAGGCATGTCCACAACTGCTCTTGGAGCTTTCCTGGGAATTCCCCTGGCTACTTAGGCTTTGGCAATGTCTGAAGGTCATGCTGGGTTAACGCCTAATGTATCTTGAGATCTGGATTTTAGCACGATGGTATCTGCACAGAGGATTGACTGCAGATCCTCAAACCTCATGCAACAAAAATTTCAGTTTGCATCACTGAGTTATCACACAATATGGAGGGCTGGATTGTCAGAGCACAGCGAGTTAGGGATGGTGCCAAAAAAGGAGCCTGGTGCTGTTAGGAAGAAAACCTTAAATTCTTAGTCAATGCCCAGAGCTGACAGTGTTTCACCTCACAGCTTACTTCAGCAAAGTTCAAGTGTAAAGACAGAATTCAGTACTTCCAGCAAAAATTATTTTCCTTCTGTGAGAGGTAATAAATGACATTTCGCAATACACCACTGGGTCAATATATTACTTTCTTCACTTTGCTAAACCACATGATGATATCCTGGAACACAGAACCTAAAGACCTGAAATTAGTTGGCCATCACTGCAGATGAACTGTGTGTTTGTAAAGAACTACATTTTGTACTTGGACAAAAAAAGACACTGCAGTCTACCTCTGGTCTTTTAGGGCATTTAAGTTGCCATTACATTTTAAGGTATTATTTAACTTAGGATGCTGACAAAGAAGAGAATCCTTAAAATGCCAATCTACTTACACACTCCTGACTTACTTCTTATGCTCGTGAAAATCTCAACCACACATAGTAAAATTAAACAATACTTTCTTATAAGAAAGTGTGCTTCAGGAGATGACAGTGTAATGAAATAATTGCTATCACTCTGATGCTTACCAGTTTGTAATTCAAATCAAAGCTTTTAAAGGCTTGTATAAATAAACAGTGCAGCAAGAATCTACTTCTGTAACACAAAACTAAAACTATCTTTTATAAATGTTCTGGATAATTTCCTTCTAAATTTTAACTCAGTCATTGTACATTGCACAACCGAAAAAAGAGACAGATGTAAGAGGCAATTAGGACACTTCACCAAGAATTCTGTCTTTTTAGGAATTCCTGTTGACTACTAGATCCTAACAGAATTTAATTCTGCTAAAATCAATGGGTATTTTACTATCAGTTTTAATGACAAGGATATAATGGAATCATACACAAATGGAACACGGAAGGTTTAATAAAATTTAATTACCTGCACTCATCAGGGTTTGTACCTAAATTAAGGACTGAACCTATAATAAATAAGCACAAGAGCTTAATGTGAATAAGCCAACGATGCTAGGAAATCTGTATCTTTTGTCCTTTCCTTTTGGTTTTCAAGCACTTCTTACAAGAGTCTGCATAGAGAAAATGACCAAAATGGGGCAGACAGCTCTCTAATACAGAACAGATGATGGATGTATTCTCCAATTCTGATTTAAAGGCACAGAAAGTTTCACATGAAAAGAAAGGTCAGAAATAATCACCACATTCTGCAAATAGTATTCCAAATCCATGCAATCTTGTATTTCATACAAATCAAAGGATATTTAAGAAAGTGAGTGTCCTTTACACAGTGTGAGGAGCCTAAGTAAAACAAATGGATTTACATAATTGCTAAAAAAATTCACATAATTTCGCAAAAAAGCATGGTAATAACCTACGTTATGTTTTTTCACTGTCTTTCTGATGAAAATATGAGCCCTTACCCTGCAATGTAATTATCTTTCCCAACTCCTACTTCACAAACATTGCACCACTCCGACTTTTTTCCTCTTTTACTTACTTTGGAATTTAGTATTGCTCAGAGTTGCCGTTCAATTATTCTACATTTGTCGATTATTTTAATGCACTGAAATTCTGCACGAAGAGGAGTTTCTACTCTCTCTCCAGCCACAAAAATTACATTGCACTAGTGGCCAGCAACTTAATTCCTGCATGTTTTGGGTTAAGACACAGAGTTACAGCAGGTAGATGAAGGAAGGTGTCTATTTGCTGGTATGTGTACACCCTCTTAATTTGTAAGCAAGAAGTTAAAAAAAAAACCCTCCATAACAAAATCTTCCCAGATTCTTCCAGATTCTGTTAAAAATTATTAAAAACTTAAATTCTTTGATTTCATCCACGATTTTGAAGACTGCTGGCTTTGTCTCTCTGCTCACATGAAAATGTCTAGATCAAGACAGTGGGGAAGTGAGAGACCACCAGAGGGAGACCCTACAAGGGCAGGCCTGTGATGAATAAATGCTGTGTACATGCATCCATAAAAACCACATGCAACTTCTGACAAGACAGCTTTGCAGCACATAATAGCCCAGAAACAGAGTTGAACTGAGGTCAAGCCTGGAATACTAATTTTAATTGTCTTGTTTTAATTTTTTTTATCCTCCTGCCTTTTTTGTATTGTAAGATCACAAATAACTTGTGTACATATTGGTTCTGAATAAAACACTGAAACATGAGTTTATTGTTTCTCTTTGTTGGAATTTCCTAGAGGAAAAATATTGCCAAAACAATTTAATAGCGTATTCAAAATTAAGAGTGCATTTTGACCCAAGTGACTATAAATTAACCTAAAAAAAAGAGGAAAGACAATAATTTCTTCATCTTCCAAACAAATCAGGAAAATAACTGCAACAAAAGAGCATTTCAAAGAGTCACTGAACAATACTGAGAAAATATGTCTGTTAATCAAGGTAAGAACAGTTCATTTGGAAGAAAGACTTCCATAGCTTGAGGCTGGAAGCTTTGTGTTTGGAGAGATGTGCTGTAAAAAATTAAAATATTTAAGCTTCGTTCATTTTTGATGTACCTTCAACAAAACCAGGAGAACTGTGTCACTCAAATCTGAAGCATTTCACTTCTCATAAAACTGTGTTTTCAGAGAAGCAAGGCATGTGTCCTATAAAGCACTCAAACAATGTGTTTTGAATTTGTTTCAGAGGTGCAGCTTTTCCCAAGATCCCCACATGGAAGATGGTTCTCATGCCTCACAGTGTTGCTCAAGGCTGTTGCCAAATTTCGCAGTACCACTTGTGACAGCCACGGGAGAAGGGGGAATTTTCACAATAGGAATTGTGCAATCAGATTAGCCAGTCCAAGGAGGATTATAAAGACGTGAATGATCAATGCAGGCCACGTCAGCTGCCCAGCACGGTGCATGGAGATCATGTAGATGAGTGATGGATACACGAATACAAAGGCCAGACCACATGTTGCTCCGGAGTATCTGAGGAACGGGTGGGAAGAGGAGAAGGAAAAAGGAAAAGAAAGAAAGAATGCTTTGCATTTATTCTTATTTCTTGTTGTCACTTCCCCCCGCCAAACTGGTGAAAAATCTGGGTGAATACTGACTATCTGCAATTGCTAAACATCAATTTCTGCTCCTTGCTGACATCTACCTCCTTCACTAGCATTGAATTATCACTCTCTGCGTTGTCCAGCCTCCTGCTTGCTCGTACCTATACTCTGTCATGGCTCTGTCCCTTCAGTCACACCCTGTGATGATGCTGGTGACCAAATCCCTTACTTAGACTTGATGTTTCTACTTTCTTTGGAGAAATTTGTCAACGTGCAACAGAAAGAGTCTGGGCAGTGCATTCTCTGCTACACATCCTTTAATGTCAGAACTGCAAACCTCACTGTACCCCAGCCATCTGAGAACATATATTAAAGCATGTAAATACAGAAATGTTCCTGAATGTGCAACTCTTATTTTAATTTATTTAATGAGCTTCTGGCAAATCATTCTCCAGACCTAAAAGGAACAACATGCCCCTCTGGTAACATGATCAACCACAGCAAGGGAAGCATTTAACTGTTCTTTTTCTAACCTCTCCCATGCTTACAAAAATGTTCTCATTATTTTCACCTACTAAGCAGCCAAATGTTGTTAAGTAACAACATATTTTGTTTCATATATTTGAACATTCCTTTCAGAGGAAAGATCAGTCTTAACTTGCAAACACACAAGTTAGACTGTATAAAGGCAATTTATCTGCTAGAAATCTACTGTTCAACATCTTTGTCTACTATGCACACTATAGACATATTAGAAGAGATAAGCACCCGTTTGCAAATAGAGACATGTATTGCACAATGTTTAACCAAATTAGCTATCAGGAAGAAATTCTTTCCTGTCAGGGTGCTGAGACATTGGAAAGGATTGCCCAGGAAAGCTGTGGATGTCCTGCTCCTGGAAATGTTCAAGTCTGGGTAGGATGGGGCTCTGGATGTAAGATGGAGCAACCTGGTCTAGTGGAAGGTGTTCTTTGCCCATGGCAGGAGGTTGGAACTAGATGATCTTCAAGGTCCCTTTCAATCTCAAGGTTCATTCTATCATTCTAGGAGTATGATGATGATTAACTAGACCATCTCTATTACTGGAATACAAAAAAAATTTACTACAAGGAGAGGTAGAAGAAAAAGAGGAAATGGGTAAAACCCTCAAAGATCAGCCACTGAGCAAAAGTAAGTTATTTTGCTACTTTGGTCAGACCCAAACCTGTCATTCTGGTTTTATAATTGCAGATTTCTGTATTTTTAAACACCTCCCTCTTCTGGTTGCTTTAGGAAAGATGCAAACCAAGAATAAATGACAATGCATATAAATGCATATGTTGACGTCAAACATAGTAAAGTAAGAATCCTTATTATTTCCTCTAATATTTTCTAATTATAGAGATCCTAGCTTTTCATCAACATAGTAAATTTAGGATATCATTTAGAGGCACAACTTTGATGCCACTTTTCCCTTTCAAGTTACTTGTTTTCTTGGATTTTTGTTAGGGACCTCCAAACCAGGTTCAAATGGTCTTAACACAGAAACTTGAGAGAAGAACACAATAACAAAGCAACTTTTCTTCTGGCACCCTATTCTTTTATGAGTAGAGTTACAAGGTCCTCAGATACAGCTCCAGTAAAACTCAACCAACTCAGACACAGAGGCATAATAACAGATGTCAGAACTTTGCAAGCTGATTTTTTACACACCAAATCATTACTTACAACTTAAGAAGGCATAAGCTTCACAAAATATAAAGGTACAATTATTAGTGCTCCTTTTCAACATCAAACGTAGTAATGCCACAGGGAAGCTCACTGCAAGCAACACTCACCTTATGATACCTCCTATATTTGGATAAAATCTTGCCATTGCTACTCCAGCTCCTACAATGGCTAGGTTCAGGACAAGCACATGGAAAAGGCTATGGGAAAATGAGGAAAGAGTGTTAAAATGTTATATTTATTACAAAATATCACCACTGTCCTTCATTTAACATTTAACTAGTACATGGATGGTGTTTTCATTTGCATGACTCACTCTATTAAAGCTAATTAACTTTACAGCAAACATGTCATCTACTGAATATTCAGAGTGCCAATTCCTAAATATCTAGTATTTTGACTCAAAATATTCTTAAGGAATAAGAATGTGTAATTTGGCAATTCTTACAAAAAACATCATACGTGGTACTCAGCACTCAAGTATTTCAGATGGATATTCAAATACCAAAGAAACAATATTGTATAACTTAATTCCCACAAGCAAGAATTAGCTTGTTCACAGAATGATCTGAATCACTCAAAGTGAACTAATGGAACCCAGAAGAAAGGCAAAGATACATCAAGTGGAAAACATTACAAAAGCTATTAGGGGGGAAATCCTTAAAATTTGCACTCTACTGCATTGTGATAGAGGACAAACATTTAGAATATTGGATGTTTTGCCATATATGAACTGTAATAAACTTCCTTGCTCCTGCCCTATTTATGCTGAATTTTTTAGCTGAATTTGTTTTTACAAATAATTTTCTGTTGCTTTCCTTTTGCATTAAGGATGAGAAAAACAGCGACTTTTCTGTTCTGCAAAACCAGCTTTTACTGCATAAGACAAATTCAGTGCAGCTATGCACAGAGCTGAGACTCAGGAAAGTATCTCTTTTCTTTCGAGAATATGAAATGTTGGCATATTTTAGCATAAAGTAAAGTCAGGAAATATAATAAAAACCTGTGATATTTTGGTCACACAGCTGTTTCTATGAAGGGAAAAAAGAGTTCTCACAGAGGAAACATACATACACTTACAGGTTTTGTTTATTCTTCTGAAGGATATGATTTCCTAAAATATACAAAACCTGTAAGCCAAGGCTAATTTTTTCTTCACTGTAGAAAGTATGTTTATTATGGAGGATGTAACTAACTAACAAACTTTTTAGAAGTGACAGCTTCCATGGCTGTGACTGAAAGGCTGCCTGCCAGTTTCCAAGTTAGGAAGAAAGATTAGAGACATAGAAGAATCTCACTAAAGTTCAGGGAAATTAAGGCAATCAAAACACAAAGGAATAATTTAAGCTATGGACTGTTTTTAACCTTCAGTCTTTAAAATTGATTTTAAAAAGACAGAAATAATTGGCATTTTAACAGTGGTACAAGAGAGAGATCAACAATTGCAGAGAGACTACAGCAGCTGTTTACCTTAAAAAAAAAAAATGGATATAAATCTGGTAGGACTCTGTGAACAACAACAACAACAAAAAATCCCAAGAATCAGACTTCTCAGAGATCAAATGTGTACACCTTCTCTAATATTGCTAAGGAAAGCCTGTTAACTAACCCGTTCACAAAAAAAGTGTCTGCCATTAAAAATAAGCTCCTCTTTCTCTACACATGGCAGATCACAAATCTTACTATCACACAATTAAAGCAGAAAGTTTATAGACACGGAAAATGACAGCACTTCTTCAATTCTTTTTTTGCTGAGATTATTTTTTTAGCAAGAGGGATTAAAACCAGTGTAGGATTACTGACTCAAAAATGTTTTACAAATTTGTGTCAGTTTGGAGCATTTTAGCAGAAAACATAAAAAAATCTCTGAAGTATTTTATTCTGGCACACTTTGGAGATATAATTTTGTTGTTCAAAGCTATTGCTTTTAAAAAAATAATTCTAGATTCTTTTAAATTTTGAAAGCAAATAGGGGTATCTGTATGTTTGATGTGAAATGAAACAGTTTCCAACTTCTTGATCTGGGAAAGGATTATTGGGCTGAGGTGGGGGACAATGTGTTCTGTCTCAACTGAAAATAATGGTCCTCAAATGCTGAAGCCTCCAAAGCAATTCAGTACTTGTAAAGTAGTGCTTTGCAGTTTTGATTGTTAATATTAATCAGATTCCTCATGAACAATACCAAAATCAGAAGGTCTGAAAAGGCTTTGCATCTATCTGTTTCAATGTGAAAGATTACCCTGCATTCCTCCCCTGGAATGTCTTTGCTCCTTTCTCTACCTTTTGAAACAGCCTGAGCTGTAACCGTGACATTGGACAACTGGTATTTAACCTGCAAACCCTTTCTTTTACCTAGGCAGATAGTCACAGCTCAGCTCAGCTCATCTCCAGGATGGGGAAAAAGTCTCGATCTTGATGGAGAGAAAGGCATTACCATTTAGGAAAAAACTCATACCCTTCTAAATAAAGTAACATCTGATACCAAGGGCTACTAGCAGCTACATTATTTGAGACAGTACTGTTCCTAAGACTCGAGTTCCATGCAGGTGTGTTCCAGACAGGACAAGCATTTCTCATAGCCCATGACATTTTAACAAGTTCTGAATTGCTCAGGTTTAGCTTGACACTGGTTTACAGTAAAATTAATGCTCACCACACACTGCAAAAGGACAGTCAGGAAAAATGCATCTGGAGACAGGGGACATAACCATGCCACTGCTTATTACCATTACAGAAAGAGAAGTATTTAGAGGACATTAGAGATTAGAAATTATTTGGCCTGGTTTTGCTTAATCACCCATGTCACATACAGGTGTTTCCTAAGTGGTGTTCTTCCTCATGGTCAATGGCAGCAGAGTTGGGTGCTGGACTGTCATGCCAGAGCTGTACTGTCTGCCTGGCCAGCCTGGTTAGGTATCAGATTTATTGCTCTGGGGCACAGGTTGGGGCCTGAAGGAGGCTGTAATTCACAGAGGAGGGACACCCATGGCAAGTCTTTTATATTGTGGCCTCAGTCTCCACACTCTTAGCTGGGCAGATGAAGATTCTAGCTCTTTTCTACAAAGGGAATCACTGCTCACCTGCAAAATCCTGCAATCCCACAAAAATTATAATGGAGAGAAAAAAAAAAAAAA
>VWYP01006119.1:4555-20378 GCA_013400435.1 Pycnonotus jocosus | reverse complement strand
CAGACATGTATATGTATTCGGTTATGAAATTTTATGTAGTAGACTTACTTTTGCCTTAACTGTTGAGTTTTCAATTTAATTGCACTTAAAGATTTTGTTGCTGCATGCAGTCCTCATGCTTGTAGCTAAACAACAGATTTCTTCTGGTCTAGATATTCCAGTCAAGCGTATGTTGGTAAGGTGCTGTTCAAAAGCAGGCTTAGTATTTGCACACTGCTCAGAGCAAAGTTGTGTATTTACTGGTAAAGTTTCTTGCACTTGATTAGAGGAGCAGCTTTAGTAGGACAAAGCATTGCAATGGCACTGTCTTGGTAGTCCTAGACAAATATAGTGCTGCTAGTCTTTAAAATACAATCTTCATTTAAGGATAATTGCAGTTCATAGTGGTCAGTAATATCTGCTAGAACAGACACCTAACAGGTTGCTTCAGTGGCAGATGATAATTTTGTAACAGTGTGTATCCTTGCTCTTTCATATCATAGTCAAAGTGAAAAATAACAGCAGACAATCAACATCTATGCAGTGGTAACATGTTGACTGTAATGATAGCATTCAGTCAGTCTTAGATGTGCTGTCGCTTAAACTTGAACCAACTGGAGACAACAACACTACTATTGCCACTGGGAAGTAAGATGGATTGTTTTCAGTGCACCTGGTAGGACTTTTCCTTCTGCTTTACTTATTGCCATAGCAGACCTTCTCAGGGTGTATGGTGGCTTCAGCATCCCTTTTTCCTCTCTCTGTTCATGAGCTGTGTCTGTGTCTCTGCCAGAGGCATTTCTCCTCTACCTCTTCATCCTGGCATCACTATTTCATTGAAACCCAATTCAGAGCGAGTACTGGGTAGTTCTAAGATGTACCGGGCTGTTGATGTCTGATTTCTCCACAGACCCTTGTAGCTGACCATTTTCCCCCATTCTCATATTTCCTCTAACCTGGATACTCATCAATTACCTGTGCTTGTCCAGTGGGCTTTGGTTTCTGCTTGTCTGTTAAAGCATTTGCCATGTTTTTGTACAGTCTTTCGGCTGTACGTCCTTGCTACATCTCTTTGCTGTTACTGAAATCTGGTCCTAGAGCATATGCCCAAAGTGCTTTGGAGAAATGCTGACTCTCAGAATGCCAACAGTTCTTATACTAACTCAGCCTTAATTGTACTGAAGCTTCTCAGGGGCTTGTCCTGCTAGAGCAAACAAAACACATTTTCTGAGGGTACCTAGAGAAAGGTACTATATACTTTTGCTACAAAAAAGAAATATACAGGTTGCTATGTATGACACTAGAGTGGTAAACATATCTTTATCTCCATTTCTCTGCCATTCTAAACAATTTTTTTTTAATTTTAGAGTCCTTTTTAGTGTTAAAGATGCTTGCCTCCCTTCTGCTCTGCTTCAATTCATGGATCTTCAAACAGAATTTCTCAGTCTTCACACTTGCACTGTTTCACTTAGTGCCTTTCCTTACATTACTAGTAATGTAATTTGCAAACTTCAATCCAGTTAAGTGAACATTTAAATAGATGTTTAAATCCCTCCATCCAGCCCTGGCTCATTATCATGTCTTACACAGATTTGCCATCCTCTTTTCCATATCTATTGTTGTATCAAAGTAGGCCAACTCAAATGTAAGGAAGAAAAGCAACCCAGCTAAGAAAAGAATGCATCCTTAATACATGTAGGCATGTGGGCATACCTGCACATACACACTTGTCTGCAGATGCCTCTTTCGTTTGACTGTACCCAGAAGGAAGTGAACCATTGCTTCAGGTCAGATAACAAGTAGCATGAGCATAAACTGGTATGTTGATTCATATCAGCTATATGTACGGATAGTGCACAAGCAGTCCTTATTTTTAATTCACTGGGAATGAGTGCCATGAGTACTGCTGTGAATAACCCTCCACTGGTGCTGTTATCCACTACTGCAGAACTGCCAGAATTTTTTAGTACTGAAGCTGATCAATAATGGTTTTTTGTGTAGCTCCATGTTTCCCAAGAGCATCTGTATCATTTGGTGACACAAGTTAATGGGTTCTGTTTCAGGGTGAAGTGGATGCAAGTGAGTATTAGACACTTGTCCTGGCCTATGCAATTCCTTTCCTCTCTCTCTCTTCGCTATTCATGACTGAAGTGATTTGCAGTCTAGAACTGATCTAGCTGAAAGTAACCCCCAAAACCCCACAACAGTTTTTTCTGTGTTATTCTTCAGCCAGGTGCCACACACAACATGCACTTTATGGGAACATGGCAAAGGTGATGCACTTTCAAAAGGTCTGCTGTCCCCAGATCTCTACACATACTGCCAGAATTTTGGTCTGCTGTATGACAGACAAAGATGGTAATTTATACTCTCTGTTGATGTGTGGTTCTTACAGTTTTAATGATAACCTTTTAATTAGGGGAGAGGAAGCTAATGGGTTTGGGAAAGTCTGGGTTAATGGACTGCTGTCTGCTCAGACAAGGTATACTTAGCCCTTCCTCATGCCAGGAGTTAAAACAAAGTGCACTATGCATTTTTTCACATAATCTTTTCATTGCTGCTTTTCTTGCCAGTATTTAGCTATCCTAACAAATGAGTAGATACTAGAGCATAAATGTTCTTATGGTAGTAAAGAACATATTTGTATCTATACTGTGTAAGTAATAAATAATTTTTCATGGTTTAAAAAGCAAAATATAAATTAAGCCATTTACATTTTCATAAAAGTAAACATACTTAATGTGGGAAATGCCACTTATGAGTGGCAAACAACCTAAGAAATCTTGCACAAAAAGTTAGATACAATTAAAATACCCAGACTTTCATTTGGATGTGGAAATGGAGAATGAAATTTAATTCCTATTGGTATCAATCGGAAATTTGTGAAGTCAGATTTCATATATGGGGGGGTTTAAAATCAACTTTGCAAAACTTTCCTAGGAAAATAAATATGAACAAAATAAAAATAAAATACTCAAAAACATATCAGACCCCAAAAACAGACACCTTATTACAGTGTAGAGAAGAAAACTATTGAATTATTAAATGCAGTTCATGAATGACAACCAAAAATATGCTAGGTTAAAAAATAAGTAAATGACTGGCTTTCAATCTGAAGAAGACAGCACAAAAAGTTGTTTCATGATTTGTCAGTGAACTAGGTTGCTATTTGCTATCTCCTCCAAATCACAGATTTTTCTGTTTGTTTAAAATAGAAACACTTGGAGAACATGGACATTAATGCATATATGCCCAGAAGAAGCATCATTTCCATCAGTATGAATGAATCATGGGACCACGTTATGGGTTTCTCATTACATTACTCACAATTCAGTATGTTTTGTACACCGTGCCACAGTTTGTGGACGCAAACCAAAATGTGACTGGGATGTATTTCTTAGGGCAGAGTCCCTATCTAGGGTGAGGCTCCAGCTACAGTGTGACTCCTGGTACAGAGGGTGCAAGCTTGGGCCAGGGAGAAAGAATAAAAACCTTTGAAACACAGGATCATTTATGTTGGAAAAGACCTATGTATACCAAGGTCTGCATTGGGTGCAGGCAGCCAAACAGACGTGGCAGAAATTTAGATTGTCTGGTTTTTAGGATATACAGTTCTGTTACACTGCTGCTAACTCTCTAATTTCAGTGTCTGGCTTAAAGAAAAAGAATTCAAATTTAGAGGGTTGCAAGGGTTGATTTAGTGTTGGTTTATAGATTTTAATGCACTTCATTGTTTGATCCTTCCTTACAAAGGCTCAGTGTCATGTTCAGATTTGGATATTATCTCAGATACGTCTTTCCTGTGAACTTTTGTAGTGTGTTGACTTATAACAGTAGGCACTCAGGAACTACTAATGGAGCAGAAGGAATTACAGGTTTCATTTTCTTCCAAATATTTCATGTCGTATTTCAATGGGTGAACATGTCTTAAGACAAAATTGTTTCAGTATTTCCAACTAAAAGAATAAAACAGCCTCCTTAACATTGCTTAGGGTCAGCTTCTTGTTCAAAATATAAGCATCTGGAAAAAAATTTGTAGGCATATTTGAGACCTTAATTTTATACTCCACTGAGGTAATTTAAGTTTGAAGTTGATCATGAATGATTAGTAATAGCTGATCTTGAATAGTAATACTTTCAACAGTACGATTTTCCAGAGAAATAATTTGCAAAACCACAGGTAATGCTCCCATTTCCTGGTGCAGCCCACCCTTAGCAATAATGTTGCCACGGAAACAGCAAAACTCTGATCCAGTGAAAGAAAAGGGGTGAGGATGAAAAGGAGATGGGGGCAATTTATAGCAATTATTTTCTTTTTTTTTATTTTTTTTAATTTTTTTTTCTAGAAAATTAACTGGGATTTGTTAGTTTGTTTGTTGGTTTCAGGCTGGGTTTTTTGGGGGAAGGAGGTGTTCCTTGGATTTTGGTTGGTTGGTTGATTGGTTAGTTTTTTTCCTATGGGAAAATGGCACCCTTTACCTACAGGCCTTCAGGTTTTTTTGCATAGGACATTAAGTTGAGGTCTGAGTCAAACACTCATTAGGCAAAAATGTATCTAAGTGATATGAGCCCCATCTATGCTTTGATTCCTGAAAAAGGTTTTGAAGTAGAAGTATATAGTCCTGGCATTGACAGGAACCTCAGTGTCTTTCAATAATTCTTGCAGCCATGGGATGAGCCCCCCTTGAAACAGGATTTGACTGAGCTCTGTGGGCAGGTAGATTAGAGAAATAGAGGAATACAGAATATATTAAGTATGTACAAAGAGAACATATAGAATTGTTTAGAATTTTTTAAAAAATTAAAATAGCTACATACTTCTTAAGAAGGTTAGATCATAATGCCTTTTAGCTTACCCTGATGTTATCTTGCTTTTCTGTTAACTACATCATCGGAGGTTGTCTCATATAAAGAAAGCTGGATTAGGTTGATTAATAAATACATGGGTGAGAGATTTCTAATATATGTCTATCTTGTGTTGTGCAAAGAATACTGATATTTTTTCTTCTTAATTATCAAAAGAAGAAGTGTCCTCACAGGGTATTAGAAATCATTGTACTATAGAAATGCTACCTTTTTATCTGAGGGATTGACCATTTTTTAATCTTGAAGATTCATCAAGAACATTTACTAAAGCAGGTCATGAACACTTGTGTCCATCATATTACAATGTGAGGAACAGCATCCTATTTGCTGATGGCTTAATGTTACATCACAGTAAAAGTAATTGTTTAGGAGTTGTCATAAAGAGCAATGTTAACTATGATGCCCTATGGCTACTTTTTGTGTAGTATTAACTCTTAGCAACATGTATATTTATGTTTGTCTGACATATTCAGTGTTTCCTATAACTTAGCTAACCCAAATTCAGTTTGGAGGGATTTTTTTTGGTCCAAAGTCAAGGTCTTTCTCATTTGTCTTAAATTTGGTTTAGCCTGCAAGCAATTTTACTGCTACCACGCAATAACTCTTAAAATGCAAATATTTCAGCAGAATTTCAAGTCTCTAGCACTTATTTGTATAGAGTACATACTTGCCCACAGTGTGTTCCTGGAACGAGGTGTCCTTGCTGACTCTGATTATATGATTAGTATTTCTCTGAATATGATCATTGAAAGTCACCTTTTTTGCATTCTGGAGAGTTTAGATTGGAGAACATGGTGATATTCCTCCATATGTTTCCTCTTTATGGTGGTCATATCATCCCACCTGGTTTGGCTTGTGTATTGGCAATGTCTCCTACATCTGCAGCAATTTAAAACCATTTAAACCTCAGCAAAATGTAGTTTCTGCCTCTAATCATGCCCCACCATAATTTCTTTTCTTATCCTTTGTGGTTAATAAAAAATAGTAGCTCCTGAAACACAGGGTGCAGAGGTAATTTAGAGACAGAAGAAAAAAGGCGGCAGCTAAGAATAAAAGCCAAGAGCTGCTTGGAGGAGGAAAAGGAGGAACAGTGACATGAAACAAGAACTGGATTAGGGTGAGAAGAGTATCCATGAGAAAACATAGCTAAAAAAACCAACAGAAGAACAATTCAATAAAGAAAGAATGGTCTAAGATGCCAAAATGACCAGTTGTTTGTAAGAAATGCTGTGTTTCTCAGTATTCACTGTGTATGTATTTCTAGAATTTTATTTCTTTTTTCACTTATTGACATTGAATTTCCACCTGTCATTTTATTAGTGGGTTGACAATGACGTAATTGTTCCATGGCCATTTATTAACCATGTTGTAGTGTCTGGCTCACAGGCTTACCAAAAGAAGAAAAGAAAAAGACTCATTTTCAACTTGGATCCACTTTATGTGCTGACTTACCCACAAATAGAAGTAAGAAAGAAATTGTGCTCTGAATGTCTTGCTGTCTTGCTATGATAATAGCAACAACAAGCTTATTTAAGGCAGGCATGGTAAAGTCAGTGTGCAGACACAGTGCTGGAAATGCAGAAGACATTCTAAATGCTCTGGCAATAGCTAGAATGAGCTAGATCCTAATTTAAATTGCAGTTTGTGCCTATTACACAGTCTCCTAATTTCATTCATTATTTCCTGGAGTTGGATTTGAACCTGCTGCCTGCAGGGCAAAATTATGTACTGTTTCTAGTCCCAGGAACTATAAAAGGCAAGGTTTGGAACAGTTCAGTTCTCCTAACTTAGACTAGATTTGTAAGGGAGACAGATTCCCTGTCAAGACACTGAAATAGGCACTGGATTTCAGGCACTGGGTAATTCAGTGGCTTCTACTCCTTTGCAGTGTCTAATGTGAGATTTGTAGGAGAGCTCTGCATCCACTGGATGGCTTGGAAGCAGTCCAGTGCAAGTTTCAAAAATTAGACCTTTTGCTGGTGCTCTGGGAAGCTTTTATGCTCTAGCTTTCCCTTTGCCTACCATCCTCTGGAGTGATGACCATACTGGCTTTAAATATCTACTGTGCTAACAGGGTAAATAAGGGAGAAATAAGTATATGCAATTTTTTTTCAAGGAGAGCTTTGGGTTTGTTTTTGTGGTTATTTTTATGGGGGTTTTTGTTTCTTGGGTGGTTTTTTTTTGTTTGGGGTTTATTTGTTTGCCTGTTGTGGAGTTTTTTTGTTTGTTTGTTTTATTTTTGTTTTTATCAGAGGTCTCTGAAGACAAACCTGTAAAATCTGTGAATCTGCCGGCACTCAGACAGCAGTGGAATATCAAACGAAATGTGCACATTCATGTTCCTATCCTGGATGTAAATGAATTGGCTGAATGAACACGGTCGGGGAGAAACACAGATCTGACTCCACGTTTTTCCTCACCTGCTACTCCTGTGGACACCCCAGGCATTTCTCTGGCAACACCCTGTCTTACAGGGGGGTTTCGTGACCCACTCCTGTCTGCTGACATGCCGGCTTCATTTTCTGGTGTTGCAGCGAAAAAAGGTACCGCCTGTGCTGGAAATGGGATCTTCCACTATTTAGCAAGGCTTTGCTGAATGAGTCATCAAAGCCGGCTGGTATTGGCTGGGCTGGTGAGCACCCAAGGGATTGCCTGGCAGAGGCTGCGAGGCCTCGCTTCATTCACAGAAATGTGGGGATGCTAGCCAGCCCTTTCATTCACACGCGCAGCATCTCATTCACATTTTGCAGTCCTGCTGGCCGCTTCTAATGAGGAGAGCCGTTCGGGAGCAATAGGGTTTTCTGGGCAGTAGAGACACGTAAAAATAGGCTGTGGTGTGTATATTTGCTGTTGCTGTGCTAGGAGGATGACGAGAGGAATGAATGCTGTGAGGATGCTGGAGCAGGTTTGCAGTGGGGTGATGAGAGGCTGTTCTGCAGATCAGTAGAAAACTGCTTTACATTGACTAGGACAATGCCATTATTCATCACTGCCGGGATAAGAGGTGCTGACTTAATTCAGTATGTCATGAATATACTAATTAAATACCTGTATTTAAGCCGGCTGTTTCACTGTATTTGCAGTTTTTAAACTGCAGCCTTTAGTCGTGGGAGAAGGAAGGAATTCCATAGGTTTTTTTCCTTTAAGTTGTGCTGCAGTTAGTAATTTATTTTAAAAATTACTTTGCACTATGCAACTTCTCTGGTCTGAATTTGTTTATAATGCAGTGTGATATCCTACATCCAAAAAATGTTTTGCAAAGCAGATTGATTTATAGGAAAAAGCCATATGGCTTGTGATGGGCATTGTGTATCACAGTACACATTTGGACTTTCAAAGAAATTGCAGGAGAAATGAAGTACCTTTTTTCTGCATGTTTTGCTCCTTCTCCAGATCAAGTGTTTGTGACTGACAATTATGCTTAATAAAGGTGTGGTGTTTTTTTGTTTGGTTGGTTGGTTTTGTTGTTGGTTTTTTGTTTTTGTGGTTTTTTTTTTTTTTTTTTTTCCCACTGCAGGATGTCAGTTTGCTGCTACCTGGACTTTTTAATATTCTTTCAGGGCTTTTTCAGTTTTTCAGAATTAAACCAAACATTCCGGTGAACTGAAGATCCTCTTCGTGTTTTTCTTCGAAGTGAATATCAGTTGTGAAAGAGAAAAACATCTGTTAAGCCTGTCGTTGGACATCAGAAAAATACTTTTCTTCACACATAGGTACTTATGTAATTCCTGCATTAAAATAGAATATTCTTGTAAAGTAACAGGGAAGAAGGATTTGTTTCTCTATCAAAATTCGCATATAACAGTTTCTGTGAAGGACAGCATTGTCAGAAAGGCACTGTTAGGCTGCTTTTGTGGAAGAAATGTATATATTCTTTAGTTCTGTTCATCTGTTCTGAAATCCTTTAAGGTGTCTGTTTTCTGCTGCAGGGGCAGGAGGGGGGATTATATTTATGCAAATATTATCCAGATATTTGCTATCTAATTGTGATTTCTTTATGGTTTCACAAATATGGGAGGTGGAAGAACATTTTAACAGATGAATAAAGTGTGGTGTTTCGTAAAGACTATTAATTCAGTTTTAAAGGTAATTGCCTTTGGTAGGAGGGGATAGGAATTAAAGGTTGGGAGGAAGTATCTGTTTGAGAAGATAGGAAAAGGGAATTTGAGAATTGATTGGTGCTAGTGTGCTGTAAGTGGGTGGATGTGGTTTTTTTTTTTTCTTCTCTCTCCTTTTTTTTTTTGGCTACAGGAAGTGATTTGCAGTGTTCACAGCCTTTTGTTGAAAAGGGTCCTTCTCATTTGTGTGAGTCATGCTTTTGCTGTGAGCGAGTTGGCAGCTCTAAGCAGGACTGGGATCTCAGTCACAGAAAACTGTTACTTCACCCAACCTTAACAGGGAACCAAAAGAAAATTTTCCTTATACTCTTTTCTTTTTTACTCTAAACTCTTGTTAACCCTCCGTGTTGTTATGAATTGCTTGCTATGTTAGTACAGGCATCTCCTGCATTGGCATCAGATTTGCCAGAACATATGCAGGAAAGCAGATAGAAGGGCATGCTTCAACGTACCAAGTATAACCGCTTCAGGAATGATTCTGTGACATCTGTTGATGATCTTATTCACAATTTGCCCATGAACAGCAAGGTCTCAGCAGTTTCAACAACTTCAGCTTCACCTTCGTGCCTGGTCTCACCAGAGGGTCTCCGCAAGGACCAAGAAGATGGACCCACCACCCTGTGTACCCTCATCCATAAAGTGTCCCACTTGAAACTCTCTAGCACGGGCAGCTTTTTGGGTATCAAAAACCTCTCCTCTGCAGTAAAGGAGCTTGCTGTCTCCAAATTGCAGGGAAGCTCGAGTGCTTCTAGTTCAGCAGCAGGGGCTTCAGACAACACATGTAACCTTGTCTCTGCCACTTCGTGTTCTCAGCAGGACGTGAGCAAGATGAGTATGGGGAAAAAAGCACGGTCGGAGGAAATGCACCTGGGAAGTGAAGATTGGAATCAAACTAGCAGTTTTGTCCATAAATCCTCTCAAGGATGGCTGCACTCGAGTGAGAAGATCCTGGGACCTGGTGTGACGTACATTGTGAAGGTTGGTCTGTTTTCTTCCATTCTGTGCTTTTATCAGTGAAAAATTCTCTGCTGGTTTTGCTGCCAGGATAGTCAGGCTGAAAGGATCTCTATTTGTATCTGGGTTTTGTTTTGGGGATTTTTTTTTGGTGCATAATACATGAAATATAAATGCAGGAAAGAAGGGTTGGGAAGCTGTGCTAATTTGTTACATTAAAGCAAACCTGCAAATACTGTTCTACAGCTGTATAAAAATCTTGTTCCTAAGCCAAAAGCTGATTTGATTTGGGTTTTTTTAGCCTTCTTCTGAATTTAGGTTTTCAGTGTCATCTAGCATACTGTATATATCTTGTATACGTAGGCTTTCAATATGTCTGGTGCAATATACAGGAGGAAAGAAGGACTCCTTGATGTGAGGAGAACTGTTAATTATGCATGAATTTTTCAGTTTGAAAAACCTCTAAGGGCAAGTGTGGGGTTTTTTTAAGTGAAATTATATTTGAAATCTTAGAGCAGTAAGGCAGAGAGCACAATTCTTAATCTGTTTCACAATTAGAAATAATGTTGTGGGTAGAGCAGGAAAATGCAGCTTGTTTTACATAACAAGCCCTCAGCCACCTTAAATGTGTCTTTTCAGTTCATTGATACAGCCTGTCATGAGCAGAGGATCTTAAGTTTACAGGGTAAACTTAATGTTTCCTTATGCTTTGCAAATATTCTGAAACCACCTGTTAAAGTAGAACCTTCAAGATTCTATGTATGTGCAATGATTTTTGTAGTTAGGTAAGAGTCTAGTTACACCTTTTAGCATAGTGTGCAGAAAGTGTAAAAATAACATTATTGTCCAGAATTCATTCTTCAGTTGCCGTGTTTCATTTGCAAAGAGGCTTTTGTATCTTAAGTGTTAAACTGTTTTGCAGCAGGCTATTAATATTACAGGTCTATTTTTAGTGCCATCTTATTTTTGGTGTAAGAGTCACAGGTGACTTTATTTCAGGATGATTTAAAACTGAGTGGCACCCTTGTTACTTAACTCTCACTGCTTTTTCTCAAGTTTCATTATCAAAAGCAGAGTGCATATTTAGCTGTTGGGGGACTAGGAAGCAGTTTTCATTTCTTTGTGTTAGTGGTGATAATAGATTTAGCAGGTGGTGGTAGATTGAGTAAGTTGGCCAATTCAGAGCACTATTGAAATTGTACTCTCCTTTTTACTACTCTGAAATTTACAGGAACTACAAAGGAGTCAATGCTACCTTTCAAGCCACAAACTGCTGCTCTGTTACTCTTCAAGAAGTGTCTCAATAAAAATAACCCACTGATGCTAGATATAGTGGTGTTGAGACTCTGATGTTCTTTTGCACAGAAACACTCTGGTTAGCAGAAGGCCATTTACCATTTTCACATTAGCTCAGGGGGCTCAACCATTTAACTTTTTATTTTGCTTAGGATAGTATAAGGCCAATAATGATTGTGGGAATACACTGCTGCTGTTAGTTTTACCTGAAGTGATCATTATGAATCAGATCAAACACAGCATTCAATTTCTTAATCCTTTCAGTAGCTGACCTACTATATGCTAGAGGAAGCTGATATCTTTGAATTGAAAAGGGAATTAAAGTTATTAGAAGTGGACTAACATTTACAGTTGGTTATTTACCCATACCTAACAGAGATAGTAGAACAAATATTTAATTAGTGCAATTGATGTTGGGTATGTGGAAGTGTATTTATACACACTGTATATATCAGAATTTTCAAAGTCAATCAAACAACTTTTAGGTGTTTGTTTGTAGTTTGTTAGTCATTAAAATGTATATAATCTAGTTTATTGTTTGTGTTAAAAAATAGGACGATGACTTTAATTTTGTGGGTTTGTGGCATAAAAATCACAGAACAGTGCTCTAAATGTAAAAACAAAGATTGAAAATAAATACCAAAATAAGTGGTTAATGAATGAATGAAAATAAACTGGTCCTGATTAGTTCCTAATTTGCTTGCTTATTAACTATCTCAGTTTTCCTTGGCAACTGCAGCATTCATATGGATAAGAATAGAAGTACAGTTCCCAAATCCTTAAACATTGTTTGCTACCAAGGCTTTTATCCAATCAGACCATCAAATCAATACACAGATAATGTATACTGAGGGGAAACATTCCTTGAATACCTCATGGCTATACTGGCTGTCTGGGGGACTCATACCATGTTTAATTAGTACCATATGCCTTTCAGAAAATTCCATATGCCATTTCTTAAATGAGACAAAAAATAGATTTGTTGTTAGCCAGCAAGCCTTTTTTTTTTTTTTTTTTTGGTGCAAATGTGCACTGGGTTACAATTTTCTCATTAATTCACATTTAAAACAGAAAATTTGTCATGAGATAGGGTTAATTGTAACTACTGGGCAGTTTGATAGCTCACATTGGAATCTTTTAAGAGACAAAATTGCAAAAGTCTTATGTGCAATGTATGAAAAATCTGAAACTTCACTGCTGTTCCCACATTTTCACATATTACTCATTTTTAAAATAGGCAGTGCAACGCTGATGCTTTAAAAGGGTGTGGGTTTATGGCAAACTGTAGCTATATTCTGATCTCCATGGTCTGCTGCAGTGGAATTATTTTCAACCGTAAAAGTACTGGCACTTCCTCCCAGTGGATTTCATGTTGCATTTTTATGTATTATAACATAAAAATTTTCACAAAAACAACCCTAAAAAACATTTTAGTAACAAATTGGCCAATGATCATAATTATATTGGAGACATAAAGTAGTCAGGTACTGATATCTTACTTAATGCTACTGCCTGGCTGTTTAACAAGTAATGAATTAATGAATTAATGAAAAAAAAAATAAAAAAGGGGAAGTAGTTTGCTGTGCTGGAAATCCTTAAAGAGCAGAGTGCTTTCCTTATAGGGGGACTGGTTACTATGGGGAGAGATTACAAAAGTTCAGGTTGTCAAAAAAACAAATGCATGGAATAAAAAAAAGTGTAAAAAACCCAAGTAATGTAACAACAGTTAAAGGTTTCAATATAAACTGTTGTTTCCAATTATAAATATCTACTGATGAGTATAACTGGGTAATGTTATAGACATTTTGGAGTTTGTTTTATTTAAATAAGAGCACAACAGTCAAGAAGCAAATGCATTTCTGTCTTCAGGTAACTTGTAGCTAGATTTTGTAACAAGTGTCAATAAGTTTAAAATGCTGTTCAGTAGTTCAAAAGGAAATAAACAAAAAATACTGTATGATTTTATATACCTATATGAAGTGTATCTGAAAAAGCCAGTAAGATTTAAAGCCAACACAGTAGCATAGAACAGACCTGCGTAAATCTAGTGTTAAAAATCAGATAAAAATATAGTATCTGAGAGAAAGGAAGGATTCATCCAAAAGAATGACTGCAAGTCAGGCAAATTATAGTTCAACAAAAAGGACATTAAATTATTATTATATAGCAAAGTATTTAAAGATTATAATCCTGACTGCAATTATTTCCCTAACATTTTAACACTTTCATTCCTTGTGAGGGAATAACAGCAGTTTATATCTGATGTAGAAAGCAGACATCATTGTGAAGCTGTTCAAACACATCACCAAGTAAAGGCTTCAGTTCTGCAAACATTCCTGCACGACACTGTTTACGGGAGCATTCTCATTGCAATTATTGAGGCTACCTTTGTACCCTGGAAGTTAAGCGTGTGCTTAGGGATGAACTGAATTGATATGTCTCTTTAGTGGCTAACCCAGACTGCAAAGCATAGCCTTAAATGGAGCTAACCAAGTGGAAACTGCATCATATGTCACCTTCCTCTAGAAGACTTCAAGGCTCTTTGGAAAAATGTTTCTTTTTTTTTTCCTTTTTTTTTTTTCTTTTCTTTCTGTTTTAGCCAGAATTGATTTGTTCTCATTAAAAAAAAACAAAACAAAACAAAAACACTACAGCAAAGCTTTCCCCCCCTCTTTTCGGTTAAATTTATCTTCTTTATAGAAAAAAAAAGTACAAATTTGTTTGGGTTTCTTTTAATAAGATTTCATTTCAACTTTTGTCATTCAAATTGAGGTAGTTCTGTTGTTTAATCACTGATCATTTGGCATGACCTGACTGAAAACATAATCAGTAGGATTTTGTTCTTATAGTTCTAATAAAAAAAACACAGTCCCAGAGCATCCTGTTTGTAATGAGGTTTACATGTTTAAGAAATGTGTTGTGTGTTTCAGTCATATGGTAATAATAGGATAGAATACTGACTTTTTACTTCAGAGTCTGCTGCCCTCAACCTGGGTATAGAAACAATGTTAACAAAAACTAATGCAACTGGCTTATCGCTGTGGGTTTTAAAGCTGCATGCATGCAGATTAGGGGAGAGAGAAGTAAGTGAAAAAGACAGCATTGGTTCAAGTAATTAATCCCTCTTATTGTACCATATTCCTGAGAGATCAGTTAGTATCCTTTGCGTTTTTCTTCACTGTTATTTGGACTATGAAAGAATGATATTGATGCCTGTTGCTGTGTTGAAAACTTTTCTTTTGATCTTCATAGACCTGAACTACTCTGGGTCTGTTGTACGGCCCAATAATAGGAAAAGAGCATTTCTCACAGAAATTAGATCAGATTCTTCAAGCAGAAATCATACCATAGAGTCTTTAATTATAATATTATTCTAATTACATGAATCAAGTACTATTACTGTACATTTGCACACGTTCTGTATAAAGCAAAGCATGTATTGATTTCAGAGTTGAAGGATTCAGCTGTCAATGTGAATGTCTGTTCTCCAGTACATTTAGCATTTGCATGGAGTATATTTGTTTAAAGCAAAATTTTTACTTTTGCTAGTTATTTATCCTGCTAGTTATGTATGTCCTACAGTTTTAAAATCCCTAGATGAGTTTAACTGGTCAGTGTAGGAGATAAAATTGCATTCAGGCAGAATTCCTTCTCTGTTTTTCCTTGGAAATTGGATTGTTGGTTTCTTTATTTGTCTTCCAACAATGTTTACAGTAAGAATATCATATGCCTAATGTAAATATCTGCCACTAGAAACACAAAGAAAACACACAGATGAATCAAGATCTTCAGGGAAAACTCATGCCTTTCTGTGCTGCTGGAGACAAGGCTGTCCTTTGTCCCAGTGACAGGGTGTTTTTCTCCCCTAGCCAAAGAGAAGTCTTGTCTCCAACAATAGCTATACTTGTGCTGCAGCCTAGCTTCATTTTATAGCTGAAAATTCAAGTGAATGTACAAAGTATCAATACTAAATTTTCTTGTTTACAATGAGAAAAAGCTTGGATCTGCTTTGGTGTAGTGTTAGAGACAACCAGCCTTCCCAGCTACTAATGCTCTTAAAAGATGATTTACTCCCCCGTGCAATGAAACAAACTTCGTAGAGGAAGAGGGGTTCAGTATTGCTTCTCTGCAATTCTGCATAATCATGCAATATTAATTTCATTTAGTCCTATGTATTTATGACAAAATGTAATGCAGTTCTACCTTTGTCAGCTGAAGGCAGGTCTGAGGCAGAGCCTATCCATATGGGTTTTGATGGGAATAATGAAGGGACACAGTGCAAGCACATTTCCAAACATCCCTTGTTTTTTGGAGGGATTAGTCACAATTCAGTAAGGATAATCTAGAATGTTTATTTAATAAGATATTCTCCTTGGTTTTTCAAATAAGTTTTCATAGGGCCAGGTGAAATTTCAGTCTTAAAATTCTGAATCAGACAATCCAAGTCACAGCTCTAAGATCAAAGACTGAAAAAACCACATCTGAAATTAGACAGAAATGGCAACCAAAATAAAAATAGAAGGGTATAGGGTGACACAAAGAAAGAAATGTGAAGTAGACAGAAAAAGCTGTCTAGGGTTTGTTTTTTTTTTGTGTGTGTTTTTTTTTTT
>VWYP01006107.1:0-18236 GCA_013400435.1 Pycnonotus jocosus | reverse complement strand
CACCCTGTATGTGTCCCCACCCTTACAGGGAAAAATTTCTTTTCTAACACAGCAGCACTAAATTATCCTCTCTTTTTTTTTCTTCTTTTTTTCCTTTTTTTTCTTTTTTTTTTAATCCACTAAAAAAGTGATCCGTTATCTACGTATCATTCTCTGTATTTTTAAGCAGACACTGAACAAGGCTGTATTTTATTCCAGATTCATCTAGGCAAGATTCCAGTTAGGTATTTATTTAGAAGAAGGACATTTTATTTACAAGGCCTTCAGGATGTGTTCCGCTTTATGAAAAGAAATTAATGTAATTTTGAAAACCGGAGAAAATAGCTGTAATTGCAGTGTGCATGTAATGGGATTCTTGTGACAAAGCACCTGTCAGGTGCTACAGAACCCTGTGGAAAAAAAAAAGACATTTTCTGAAATGGATGGCTCCGTTGTGCTGGGTGCTTTTACCCAATTCACCAACTCCAGCCCAGCTCTAAGACTGGGAATAAAATAATAATAATAATAATAATAATAATATTCTACAGGACTAAGGAGCAGCAGTTCTGCATGTTTATGCCTTGTTTATGTCACATTTCTGACTCCATGATCCATTGGTTCATGGCTTTGGTAGCTGTGATCACATCCCACCTCTGTTTTCTCCATAAAATCTGCTCCCCTGAGCAGCTGTTGGATTCCTGATTTAGGATCTATCACCCACATTTTCCATTTATTATTGCACTGAATGAGGGCTCTGCAGTTCATTCCTCTGCAGCTTTTGGCAGTAATTAATTTCTGCGCTGCAAAATTCCTTTTTTTAATCACGGCAGGACAAGCAGCAGACAAATATCCTTTGCTGGTGAATATCTGTACTTCACTGGTGGCTTGGCAGCAGCTCCCTTCCTGCTGCTGTTTTTTGGGGGACAAAGTGCTGCTGTTTTATTCTATCCTGTTAAATAAATCAGAGTTATGAACAATTCTGAAGTGCTGTGGTAAATAAATCAGAGTTAGAAACAATTCTGAAGTGCTGTGGTAACTTTGCAATAACCAGAAGTGCTCCAGAACTTTAAAGAGCAGAAATTGGATGCTCTGCACCACTCGTTCGTTATTTTATTTAACTTTGATCAGGCTCTAAAGGTGCAATAAGATGAAATGTGAATAAAATGTATGAAAGTAACAAATATTTGATGTTGTGATGGTCAGGGTTGAAACATTTGGGGATTCTCTCGGGTTTCCCTTGCTGGGGAGCAGAGGCAGAATGGGCACAGAGATCTGCTCAGAATAAAGCCACAGCTTCAACTATTTCAAGGATAATCTCAGCTTAAAAATGAATTTTTGGTGCAAAAAAGTGGATCCAAAATACTGATTTATATTGTTCCACTCACCAGAACATTCAGCCAGCCCAATTAATTACCGTTGCAAACTTTTTTAAAATAGTCTTTTAAAAATTTCTAATATTTGGGATCCTGTTGATATTTTATTGGCAAGTTCAAATATTGATCCATTTCTACCGAGAGGTTTAACTTTGTTCTTCTTGTCCTGAAATTGAAAAATTTCTCCCCACGTTTCAGCAAAATTTATTGCAATAAAACCTTTTACTCAATAAATTTGTTGAGTAAAACATTTCTGATCTTTAAAATGCTGCTTCAACTCGGATTTAAGTGGGAACAAGGAATTTTTTTTCTTCCAAATCTTGTGTTGTAATGACAGTTAGATGTACCAATAGGTTTTTTTGTTCCAAAGGTGTTTCCCCTTCAAATTTTGGATTGGTTTTGGCTTTAATAAATGGAAATGAATTTTTTCAAGGAAGAAAAAATAGGGAAGGTTACTTAAAGATGGGAAATGTTTTGGGGCTGGGTTGATGTGTTGTTTGCATCTTCCTTTATTGGGAAATCAAAATAATAATTGAAATGAGATGTATCTGCTGAAGGGGACCTGATTAAAAACCAAACATTGCACTTGAACAAATCCTAGAGCTTGACCTAAAGCTGGCCAGAAATTCTCTCATCCTGATCAGCATTGCTCTCCAGAGATTCCTTCTGAGCTTTAAGAAAATATAACAGGTATTATCATATAACAACTAGTGTCTGTTTAAAAAAGGGAAATTTGCTTGAATATCTTGGTTGGAGACTGAAGCAGCTTTATGAGTCTGCTGTGAAAATGCAAACGAGGAATTTACCTGCTGGAATTATGGACCTTGATGTTTTGAGTCACTGATGGCATCCTAAGTCAAAAAAGCTACTAATCCTTCAAATTTGTTTAAAAAATATCTGGAAGAAACAACTTACAAGTAGTCATGGCTGTATATTTTACCTTCAAGGGTTTTTTTTTTTGTTTGTTTGCTTGGGTTTTTTTGTTTTGGTTTGGGTTTTTTGTTTGTTTCTTTGTTTTTTGTTTTGTTTGTTTGGTTGGTTGGTTTCTTTGGGTTTTCTTGGGGTTTTTTTTGTTTTGTTTTGTTTTATGCTCTTGGTCATTCAAGGAGTAGACTTTAATTCTGGTGTGGTTTACAATAAAGAAGAAAATTCAAGTTGTTGATTTATGTTGATAAAATCAGTTTTGATTGTTCTATTCCCTCTTTCAGAAGTTTTGCTCACCACTTGTCGTGAGGAGCTGAGAGAGGACAATAAATATCTGTAGGAGGTGATTTCTTTGTAATTCAGTGGATTCAGAAGGCACCATTTGATTGAGTCACTTTCTAAGCTTGGGGTTTTTAGTTTTGTGTAGACATTGGAGTTTTTTTAATCTCAACATGATTTGACAAGATGAATTCTTACTTTGTAATTATGTCTGTGCTAAATTCATTTTCCACTGATCATAATTCTTGAGGGAAATCTACTGTGTCAGGAGGAGTTTTCTGGTTAACAGCTATAACTAGAGCTTGCTTTGAAATGTGTGAAATGTTTCAGTCCAAAAACAAATTAGGAGCATTGTGATTGCATATTCAAGTAACATCTTTAGCATCACATTTCATAAAGAGTTCTAGTCTGAACCCCACTGTCACTTGCAAAAGGAGATGTAAAAGAATGAGAAAACATCTCTGGCATCACACAATTATATCTAAATAACTAAATTTATCTTAAATACATGAAGATTACAGTTTGCAATCTGTCATGGGCTCATCTCTGTAATTGAGGGACGTATTTAGTTTGTGAAAAGCAGAAAAGCTGGTGATGACCTGCTTTTTTACAGCATCAGTGCTGAAAGTTTTTTCTAGCCTTAATTTAAATTTTGATGCAATCAAGTCCTGTCCTTTTCTCACCAGAGGCCTGACAGAAAATCTGTGACTCTGTCACCCCTCACCTCAGCTGGGGTGGCTTTCTGGGCTTTCCTCTTCTCCTCCTTTCTTCCAGAATCACTTCCTCTCATCTTTCTCTGCTGGAGCCCTGTCCCAAACCTAATTCTTAAGAACCCATCAAGGAGGGATTATTTTATATATTGATTTATGTATTGATGTTTATACATTAATATTTTAGCTGATACAAATGGGAAAGGATGACATCAATTTTATCTCTGATTTAATTTTCTCCCACCACCCCATTCATTCTTGATGTCCTTTGGAATGTGTCAAGCCAGCAAACATTTTTTTTTTCCATGGGTCAGAAATGTCTCTAGGGAAGTTTTATGGCTGAAGCCCTGGATATGAAAATATTTGCTGCATTTGGGACCCAAGTGAGCAGCAGTGATGCCTGAAGTTTTATCTTTCCTGTATTTCCTGTTCTGTGGTGCCCAGGGGTGCAGCTCTGAGCTCACAGTCAGGCTCACTCAGCTCTGCACACAGCACGGACACAAAATAAATCCTTTTCCTGCTGCACACCAAGGACAACTTTCAGCCCCAAAGCACAACCAAGGGTGGCTGAAGGGAGGAACAAGAAGGATGGGACCTGACAGCCTGGAGCTGCAATGGGACAATTCAACCCTAAGGTGCAAATGGACCAAAACTGATCAAAGGGTGAGACCTGGTGACCCTTTGTCCATTTTGTGACCATTTTTGTCCATTTTGTGTCCATTTTGTGCCCATTTTGGGTCCATTTTGTGTCCATTTTGGGTCCATTTTGTGACCATTTTGTGTCCATTTTGTGCCCATTTTGGGTCCATTTTGTGTCCATTTTGGGTCCATTTTGTGACCATTTTGGATCCATTTTGTGACCATTTTGGGTCCACCTTGGGTGCAGCCCTGGCCAGGCTCTTGTCCTGCCCAAGGTGGATCCTGGAGGCCTTTCAATAAATCTCTCCTTTATTCCCCAGCTCTGTCCAATCTCTGTTCCAGCTCAGCCTTCCCAAGCCATCAGTAGCTCTGCAGGATGAGCTGGGCTCCAGGACAGGTTCTCCAAGCCATTCCGGTTTTTTTTGTTTGTTTGTTTGTTTGTTTGTTTTTGGACTTCTCTGTCCAGCTCTGAAAACTCCCTGAGCTCTTTTGTCCTGAGCTGGCTGTGGTTTGGCAGCCCATGTTTTATATCAGCTCTAAAGCCCTGTGCAGTGGTGATAACCTGCTCAGCTGTCAGGGAACTCCTATTTCACAGAGCTTTTAGGTGACCATAACTGCTCCTTCATAATTTATCAAACACTGCTGGGGCTGAGGGCTGGTTATGCAGGTTATATATGGACTCAGGATTTCCAGATAGGGTGCCTGAGATATCAGTGCCTTAACCATGCAAAATGACAGCACACCCATCATCATCTGGTTAATATTTTGCTGGTACTGTGAAATGTTGGTGTTTTTCACTGTCTCTGAAATCAGCAATCAAGGAAATCTCCGTTTTTCTCCCTCTTCATGAGACAGATCAATCAGATCAAACTGGGGACAGCGTTCTGTGCAGCAGAGAGGAAAGAAACGCTTGCAAACTAAGTGGATGAGAAATTTCTCTGTGTTTTATAGTCCATCACATCCTAAAAATTGAAGCCTTTCTGGCTGGTGGTGTGGGGAAAGCAGCCAGCCCTGTTTGGGAGCTGAGGGTAAATCCAGGGAAGCAGAGTGCACAAATTTCTAGGAAAGAGTCTCTGCCTTGAAACACCAAACTCTTGCTTTAGACACCCTTTATTTCTGAAGCTCTCAGCTCACACTTTTGGAGATCTGCTGTTTGATCACTGTGTGATGCAAAGAAGATTGTCAGAGCCTGGACTACACCTCCACAGTCGTGTCTCTCTTGATTAACGACTGAAATCTGCAGATGGATTGATTGGATTTTGTCCTTGAGGACTGCCAGAGGGAGGCTGCCAGCAGAGAACTGTATTTATTCCCCTTAGACACCTTCCTTGAGAAAACTGATCTTCTTCCTGAGTTCCTGAAACAATATTTCTCTTGATGTTATCGCCCATTTCTGCCTTTTCCTTTGAATAAATGTGCTCCCATTTGTCGAGGGGAAGGCAGAAAGAGGAGGAGCACTTGGAGGAAGGACCATGTTTTGGGCCCTGATTGGAATTTGGGACAAAATCCTCTCAAAAAACCCTGATGATTTATTGAAAAATAAAATCCCTGAAGCCTCCAGCATATTAAAAACTGGTACTGCAATGGTGTGAGATGGGTAAAGGTCGTGTTGCCTTCCCCATCCCATAAATTTGTCCAAGGAATAGACCCTTCTTTGCAAGCCTCAGTTAATCAGGGTTTTTTTTAACCACTGTCTCAATATTCTAAGGGTTTTGGGGTTTTTTTTTCAGGATGAATACAAATCATTCTCCCAATACAAGCAGATTTCAGTTAAATGTCACGTTCAGATGAGTTATAATGATCAGGGAAAAAAATACACGACAGGAAAGAAGTCTGGAGAGGAAAATTCCTATGATGGATTCATTCCAGGCTTGTGTTTTGGAATGAGATGACCAAGCAGGAAATAGGAAATTTAACCTGTTTTTCACAATGGAATAACTGCTATTATTCCAGAAAACCAGGGGAGGTGGTTCTAAATTGGATTTCTAAGCATTTACATCCAGAGAAAGGGTGTCTGTGTAAATCTGCTGCCATTGATATCAGTTAACATTTTAGGGATGGTTTGATTCAGCCTTTTTCAGAAAAAAGACAATTACAGTTGTTTTTTTCTCTATAAAGTTAACAGGTAGAGCTCAGTAATGTTTAAGAATTATGGCAAACTTGGTTTTTGTAATTGTGTAGCCAAAAAGCCTTTCTGGATAACAGATTATTCAGAGTACACGTGGAAATACTCATCAGTTTGGACAAAGAATTAATTTGTAGCTCTTTACTTACACTCTGGCTTTTTATTACTGAAATGTCGCTTTCAGAGGCTTGGAATTCATTGTGTTGAATACCTGAAGCTGAAGGAAAAAATAGGAGTTGGTGTTTCTTTTGTGCATCTCTGAGAATACTCCTGTGAGTAAAGTAATTGTAACACAAATGTAGAATCTTGTGCTGACTGCAGCCAAGAAGTAGCTGCAGATATTTCCCCAAATATATTAATTTGGAGTAATCATTTAGCTAACAAATATACATTGAAGGTTATTTACTTGTTGATTCCAGGGAGAAAACATTGTTCCACCTTTCAGACAGCAAATGTTTTATGTAATATTAAAAGTTTAATATAAATCAACTGAAAGCAGATAAGCACAGATATTTCTGCAGGTGTTTTGGTGTCAAATATGACCCAGGAAAGCTGCAGCTCCAAGCAGAGCTCTCCTCTAATTTATGACATCTTTGTGGTGTCAATTCCCACCCAGCAAACAGCAATAAAGCTCTCAGATAGAAGATTAACGAGCAGAATTCATGCACCACTGGCCTGGAAATGGGATGGGAATGGGATGGGGTTTGAGTACTGCAGCTCCAGAAAGGAGAATTGTAAATTCTTTTGGGAATGTTGCAGTCTGACTTCTAAAATTTTAGCAAAGTTGTTGCTCTAAAAAAAAAAAAAAAAAAAAAAAAAAAAAAAAAAAGGGAGAAGAGAGAATATTTTAAGATTTCTACTCATGGACTATGTAGATTTTAATTCTCTTAATTATAGATGAGGGTTATGTGGGTGAATATGTGAGGACAGTTGTGCCTGTCACTTCACTCCCCTGAGCACCAAAGTCCCAGTCCTGCCAGGACTTCTTGCCTCCCAATCAAACATTAATGAAGCAAATCACTGCTCTGGAACAGCTTATCACATCTGCCTACAAAGATTTCAAATGAAAAATAGACCAGAAGTGGATTTTCCACGCTTTCTGATGATGCTTTCCCTCATTGCCCCTCGTTTGGAGCAGAAGTTTTGAGTGGGAATTTGGATAATTTCCCATTTGGGGTTTTATGGATGAAATGCTGGAAGTGGGGACGTTTCCACCTCGGCCCTGGTGAGTCAGTGCAGGGACAGCTCTGCTCTCACACACATTTTGTGGCTGTTGGCTCCATCCCTTCTCTCCTCTCCATCCCATTCTTTAGCTGACCCTTTCCAGAGCAGAGCACCCCTGATCCCAGCCCCAGGCAATTCCCCAGGTTGTGCTGACCTGCTCTGCCTGCAGCTGATTGATCTCCACCACTCCCAGCACCGCTCCTGGGTCTGTAACCATCCCCAAAATCTCTCCTTTTAATTCCTCCTCATCAGCATTAACAGCTAATTATCCTCCTAGATTCCACTCATCCTTAAAAAATATTCAAGTGTGTGGCTGAGCATGTTCAGAACCTCTTAAACTTTTTTTTTTTTTTTTTTTAAGCATTTCTCTACATGTGGAGGAGAATAAACAGGAAACAAGTTTTTCATTTAGGTTTTAAAAATATAACCCACCTTTTCTGAGTCTGTTTGGGTGCTGTCCACGAGTTTCCAAGGCAGGAATTTCCTGGTTAATTCCCACAGAATGTGAGATGTTATGGACTCTCCCACAGCAGAGCTGGGATTGACTTTGGCTAAATCCCAAATGCTTCCCATCTCTGGGAAGGCAGAAAATCACTTCTGGATAACATTCTGCATGGTGACAGCTTATTTTCTTTTGATTTTCGTTATAAATATTCTGCCAGAGATATTTAAGCATCTTCTCAAGGTTCAGTGGGTTCCATAATCCCATTATAGAAGAATCATTGCTTAGTAATAACCAGACAAGCAATGAAGAAATCGATACCTGCTCCAAAAGCACGGCCTGTGCTGTGAAAATCTGCTTTTCCTTTGCTCATAACACTAATGAGGATGGTGGAGCTGCTTTTGGTGGCTCTGTCCTACACATCAGTCACAACCTTTCTGTGAAAGATAAACTCACTGCAAGCTGGAGTGGGCAGATGGGAAAGGGGAGTTGTGCTGGTGTAAAACCCTCCCAGTTTAATGTTTGCCAACATTTGAGCCAGCAGGTTGGGTATTTTTGAGTGCAGATGCTGAAATCACTCCCTGAGAGGCCACACCTTGCTTTCAGGTGAATTAAAGAGCATTAAGTGAAAGCAAATTGATTGATCAGCTCCTCAAAGACAGCAAAATGCTCAGTGGGAGTTGAAATGGCTGCAGAGGGTTCTGTGATGTCAAGAGAGAGAGTGAAGGAAATAAAAACAAGCTGGAAGGGCCCCAAAATTCCATCTCATTCCCACCTTCCACTGTCCAAAGGGTTCTCCAAGCCCTGTCCAACCTTCCTTGGGCACTTCCAAGGATCCAGGGGCAGCCTCAGCTTCTTTGGGCACCCCATGCTTCAACACCCTCCCAGGGAACAATTCCTTCCAATATCCAAATTAAATCTCTCCTCTTTTGGTTTAAAATTGTTTCCCTTTATCCTACAAGCCAGCATGTTTTTAGGGCTACATCATTGTAACTGCTTAATGACAGAATTAAAGGGCTGTAACTTTTTTTTTTTTCTGTGTGTTGTTCTTAACTAAAATGATTTCTTGCTTGAGACATTAACCATTAATTTACGGTTAATATTGAGAGGGATAAAGTTTTTTTCCCTTTGTCAAAATAAAATTTCTTTCTATATCATAATGAGATTGTCACTTTTCCTATTTTCCCTTTGCTCCCTCTTTTGTTTCTCCCAAATTAATGTTTTCTGATACTATTGTTAAATACAAAATGGAGCACAGAGGAAAGAAAAAAAAAAATCAATCTCATTAATTAGATGGCAGCTTTGTCCAGCATTCATTAACATTAAAATCTTATTTTCCATTGTGCTTTTCATGTGGATTATTTGCATTCACAGACATTCATCAATAAGTGGTGACTGAGATGAGACACAGACCAAAAGGGAAGGACAGTGACCTTCTCATGGGTAACAGAATTCAGAGAAAGAAATGGTGAAGTCACCATTTAATGCCAGATTTCAGGCTCTCAGCTCCAAACTGGCAGGAGATCCAAGCCCATGGCTTTGGCTTTGGGACAGAATTCCATGGGCTCATTTTAGAGAATTCCTATTGGGATCTTCAGACAAATTACCCTCAGCAAAGAAGATTACTTCTTGTTGTTGTTGTTCTTTTTTCTTTTTTTTCTTTTTTTTTTAAATATTCAAGGAATTCTAAGGCAAAGACCTGAGGTTTGTTTCCCCTTACTGCAGATGCCAACATACTGGATTTTTATTCCCAGTATCAATTGTCCCCTTTTACTGATTCCATCTCATGTGCTACTTAAATTAGCACATTTTAAATGCTTCTTTTTTTTTTTTTTTAATATTATACCTATATTTAACTCAGATCTATCCAAAGTAGATATATTTATCCAAAAAAGATACACTTTTAGTTCCACTTTTAGTCCATGTTATGGACTCTGTCCCACCTTCAGAAACCAAATTCCACAAAAAAACATTGAATTATATTTGGTAGAACTATTTGTAAAACAGCTCCAGACACCACATTCCTTGAGCTTCCTTTTTAAATCCTTTCTAGGGGGGACAAAATTCCTTCCTCCTTCTTGCAAAGATGAGATTTGAGTTCATAATGATAATAACGCTCGCTAATAATGGCCACACACGTCCTTCCTTCAAATTGAGTCGTTTGGATTTTAGAGACCTTCAAATTCTTTGATCTCCTGATTTACCCATCAGCCAGCAAGGTTAATGCTTCATAAAGCAAAATGCCCTTTTTATAATCACTCCATTAAAAAGTGAGCAGCAAAAGGTGCATTAAATTAAAGTGTTTGTGGTGTGGGATCAATTTGGGGGAATCCCAGAGGTCTCCCTGTGCCTCGTAAAGAGCTCTCCACTTTGAACGTGCCCATAAGTGACCCATGGAGAATTTCTGGTCTCTTTAATTGGAGGAATTGCAATTGCTTTTATTGCCTCCAATGGTGGGAAGTCCTGGATGAGGGATAAATTGTCCTGGAAAGGAATTAGGCTGTGGGTGTACAGCTTTGAATAATTCATACCCTTGCAGCATTCAGACAAGAAGCTGCTTGTAAATGGGGACAAAATTAATAATCCTATTCCTTAGGAAAAATTTCCTTTTGCCTCCTCTAAGTGGGTAGGATTTGTAGGGGTATGAATGATCGTATTCTGGATTATCCATGAATTAAAGGGAAAGATAAAATCCTGATTTCTTGGCCCATTCTGAATCCTTACACCTCATAATTACTTGGAACAAAGCTCTAAAAGCTTTTAGTGCCCTGCTGTTTGCTGATTAGCTGCCTCCAGGTGTTACAGTAGTTTTTCCACTTAAGATAAATAGAAAACAAAATCAGAAATATTTCACATGTCTATAGCTGTCTTGTGGTTGCTGATTTTGGTTTTTTTTTATAAGTAATTCAAAGCTTCATGTAAATGTTTAATAGAATTAATGTCTGTCTTCATAGCTCTATTCTCAATTAAAAACGTGGGTTTTCTTCCTTGCAGTTGGATCAGTTTTGGAATATGGAGCATTAAAAAAACAAGCTGAAGTACAAAAGCATCTCTCCCAGGGATTTGCTCAGTCAGGCTTTGACATTTACGTGCCTGGAGCATCAAGTTCTGCAGCAGGAGTTTGGACACTGAGTGGAAAGCACAGGACTGGGGTCACCCCTCAAATGCTCTCAGCTCATGACCAAAATGAGCCTTCCCAGCCTCTGCTGCTTCCATCAGCAGCAGTCATTAACAGCTGCTCTAATTACTGATTTACACAGAAGGACTTCCATGCAGACACGTAGAGAATCCTCCTCTTCTCCTGTTATAGCATCCAACCCTCCATCCTTATTGCTGTAATTAAAATCATCCCAGCTTCTAGCCCATTTCTTTTTTTGGGTATTTCTCACTGAATAACCAGACCTTGCTTTGGCCTTTTACATTTTCCACTCCCTCAGCTATGACTGGGAGCTGTAATTTATCAAAGGCACAATGAGAGGTTATCAAAGTCTTGTTTCAGTAGAAGAAAGAGGAACATTACCCTCCAGAGATAAATCTTTCATTAAACTTTACAAAGACCTTAAGCAGTTTCTACCCTATTTATCTTCCCTGTCTTTCTTCTCCATGCTCCAGCTGCCAGTGTTTGGAAAGCAGCACAGGGCAGAGAGCCAAAAACAGGAGCTGATTTCCCAGGCAAATGGAGAAACTTCCCCTTCCACAGCCAACATTTGACTTCATATTTTAAATTGGCCTTAACTTCCAAAATTATTATTTTTTCGCATTGTGAACTTGTCCTGTGCAAGGCCGATATTTTTAGGACTCAGAGAAGGTCAAAAAAAATATTCATAGAGCACAAAAGATTCATTTGGTGAGGAATAAACTCACCTGGTTTTATTTTATTTTTTTTTATTTGTCTTCTTTAGGAACTTAAGGTCCTTTGCCATTTTGCCAGGTAGATATTGGAATAGTAAGGAATTGGATAAGGAATTTTCTCAAGTGGATCACGTTGGAGAGGAATTACAGAGGTGAAGTAAATAGGTATGAAAATAAAAACCTTCTCTCCCCCTCAGCTTCTGGGAAAAGATATTGATTATTTTATAATTTTTTTAGGTGCTATTTTTCTCTTCCTCTCTTTTTAGAAGATGTTATTGACTAAGAAGGAAAAGTATGAATAAACTAGACAAGAGTAAGGATTGCAAGGGAAGCAGAATTAGAGAGTTAATAAATATGAATTTGGTTCTTTGTAGGAAAAAAAAAAAGCCACAATATTTGTCCAGTCCTGACTTGGGCAACACAAAAAGCAAATTTTATTTTAGGTCTGTTCAGTTTCTTCTCATCCCATGGATATTCTCAGCAGGGAAACAAGCCCAGGATTGATTTCCTTGAGGAGTGGTGGGATTGGGATGAGATTGGCTCTTTCCACAAAGCCCATTCCTGATTTCCCAACAGAAATCAGATTTCTGTGGGGTCCCCCTCGTTCCCCTTGCCCTGGATCCAAGGTGATTGTGCCTGACAGGGATCAGGAACTGCAGGAGCTCCCTGTGCTCTGCTGCCAGCTCTGATCAGGCTCCTGCTCTGCATAATTCCCAAGCTCATGAGCTTTCTTCGGGAAATTCATTTCCCAACCTCTCCCAAAATGATGAAATATTTCATGGATCTGTATCTTTCCCCTATATGAGCTCTGTAACAAGTGTCTGAAATTACATTCAGTTGATTAATTGGTTCTGTCATAAAGTTGTATGAAATTACATTTCTTTTCAGAGTCTCCTCTTTTGCTCTGTGAAACAGTGATTTATTTAATGGCTGTGATGTACTCGGGCCAAATCCATTTAATGTTGTTATATCTATATTGAAATCCCCTCATTTATTCATAAAGGAGAAGGTGCTCTCCCTTTTTGTCAAGAGTTTCAGTCAGCAGACAAGTGAGGCTTGACCTCTGAGCCTTTTCAAAAATGTGTAATAAATTTTAATACTTAAATTCAGAAATATTCAGTTTTATTTTTAAAAAAAGTGTTAGTAAGAGTTAATGAAAAATTATGGATATTGAGTAATTTTCAGCACTAAAATAGCACATTTATTCCACCAGGAGGAACTCCAAGGGTCCCATGAAAAGTGAGACTCAGGAACATTTCAGAATGAAGGTTGTTCTGTGGGATTTTTCTTGTGCTCTTCATTTTCCCCAAATCCAATCTGCTCAATCTGACCTTGCAGGAACTTGGACATCCCTGGATCTGCAGGAACTTGGACATCCCTGGATCTACAGGAACTTGGGCATCCCTGGATTTGCAGGAACTTGGACATCCCTGGATCTACAGGAACTTGGGCATCCCTGGATTTGCAGGAACTTGGACATCCCTGGATCTACAGGAACTTGGGCATCCCTGGATCTGCAGAAACTTGGGCATCCCTGGATCTGCAGGAACTTGGACATCCCTGGATCTGCAGGAACTTGGACATCCCTGGATTTNTGGATCTGCAGGAACTTGGACATCCCTGGATTTGCAGGAACTTGGACATCCCTGGATCTGCAGAAACTTGGGCATCCCTGGATTTGCAGGAACTTGGGCATCCCTGGGCATCCCTGGATTTGCAGGAACTTGGACATCCCTGGATTTGCCCAGGGTTTCAGGGAGCCAGGTCACAGCTGGAATTTGGGCTGGGATTCAGGGCAGCCCCTCAGTGGGAGCTGTGTGAACTTTACCTCCAGAGCCCCAGGAGGGGTAAAATAATTCTGAGTTTGTTTACAGGCAGCAGCTGCAGAATGGTTGGGATGAATCCTCTCACTTTTCTTTTTTTCCTTTTTTTTTTGTTAAGTGTCTTTAATGCATTTTTAAAGTGTCCTTACATTAAAATACCTTTCAAAATAGCATTTCTGCCCTGACTCCTGCTCTCCCTGCATTTGTCAGGATATTTCTGAGCTGGTTTTGATGCCATTTAGACAAAAACATGTCATTGTGGGTTGGTTTTCTTAATTTTCTCCTCCACCTTGCCACATTTCCTGAATGGCACTGTTAAATATTTCTCTGTCTAAATAACACTTATTGTTATGAGTGTTCCAGAGAAGAGCCTCTCATCCCAAAGAGCAGCAGGAATGGGGAGATTTTCATTTGTGGGTGATCCCAGTGCCAGATTTAGGATTTTGGGAATGGCAGCTGAGATGACAGTGCTAAAATTTAAGTTACATTCGTGTGGTGTGGCTGTCCTGGCTCAGTGGGAGGCATTTGAATAATGATTATTTTTTATGTCCCCAGGGAGTAAAAATCTGGGAAAAAGAGGATTGAGGATTGAGGAGTGGTCCTTGCTGTGGTGGCAGAGGGCTGCAGTGCTTACAGCACCCTGGAATTTGCTTTTTCCAGGAGAGGACACTCTGGATGGTGCCTTCAGCTGAGAGCTCTGAGATCTGGATTTTGGGGAAGGTAACTCAGCTCTTGGCATCAGGGAATGGTGAATCTGGGATGTGGAGGGAGTCACAGAGTTCCACAGAGCCTGGCAGGGGAGCTGGGAATAAAAGGAATTCCTACAACTGGAAGGAAAGCAATTATGAAAGATCTTGGGAGGTTTTCCTCCAAGTGTCTTGGGAGGTTTTTTAGTCACACAGCTCAAACCTTGCCTTGTCCCCAAACTCTTACAACAGCTCTAAGGCAGAGCAGGTTGTAAGAAACACTAAAAAAGATTGTTTTCATCATTTTCTAGTGCTTTACTCTGGGAAATGAGTGGCAAAACAGCCCTGACTCCATCAGGAATCTCAGAGCAGGGCTGTGATTTTGGAAGATTCTCCCCCAGGTGCCCTGAGCAGGTGGAATTTATCAAAGGCAGCTTTGAGGTGGGGCTCTGGGAGAAGCTCCCATCTATTTTCCAGCACGGTGACAGTGAGTGAAGCTTTGGCTGTCACTCATCCCTGCAGCCACAGCTCCTTTCCTTAATGACTCCAGATAAACTCAGCAGTTCCTTCAAGCTCTAAGGACATCAAGGGCAGTGCAATAATGCTCAGCGTGCTCTGAACCTGGTTCAGTGATGCTTTGCTTTCAAGTTTGCTGCTTGGAGATATTTTTGCTGTGGGACTGAACGTGTAAAGCTCAAATTAAAGGAGTAAGTCAACACTCCTCAAAGGAAGCCCACAAACTTTGTGTGTATTTTAGTTTTTTTTTTTTTTTCAGCTGGAGTTTTTAAACTTAAGTCCTTCTTGTCTTGATGCTGCTGCAGTGCAGAGCTCCCAAACAAGCTGAGAACAGCCTTATTAATCTCTGATTAGACAGGCAGCTCTTTGGTTTTTATCAGAAAGACTTAACAAGGGCAGGAAGGCAGCAAAAACTTCAGCTGAGCTCAGAGAGCAACTCGAAAGCTTCACATAATGAGCTGCTTAAATAATGTCACACATTTTGCCATTGTCAAATTAGGCTATTTCTATTTTTTGCCATGCCTTATTTCAGTTGCAGGTACCTAAAATATTGAAGGCTTCACTTACTGAGTTCTTTTCATTTCTTTTTTTTTTCCTTAAAAATGGGGAGGGGATTTACCTAAAATAGGGTGAAAATCACAACAAGCTTAAAGGTCTGGAAGTTCAAAGTTACACAAAGGGAGTGAAATTTCATTTATATCAACTAAACCTTCCTGTTTATTCCAACTCAGGTGTTTTATTCAATAACAAATGAATTTTGGAATTTCAGATTCCTTCTCCCTGGTTTGGTTGGCTGAGGTTTGTGAGAGAAGGAGAAGGATCAATCCCTCCTGTTTTCAGGATCATTTGGGAAGTGGAGGGAAAGAATTAAAATTCCTCTGCTTGGCTCTGAGCATCTTGGTTTAAATTGCCTGAACCCTGATCTTTATTTTGGGTTTCCCGGATTACATCGAGCTGCTACGGAGTTGTGGTGCTGCAAAAATGGGGTTTGTTCTCCCTCTTGTGTTCATTCCCAACCCTTGTTCCACTCAGAGCCAGGAAAGCTCATTTTTGAAGCTGTTCCCACTCTAATTCTTCTTGTAATGGCTGAGAAAAATCGAGTCAAATTCTTGGTGAGTTGCTTAAATTAGTTTTCAAAACTGGGTGTAGAAAACTTACAGGAGATTTCAATTTCTCTGCTGAAGGAAAAGAGAAATTGAAGAAAATTGGGAAATTGAAAAAGAAGAAAGGAGAAGTTTCTCCCACACTAAGAATCTGCTCTCATAAAAATTTTCTGTCCTTCCTGGTGTTTTTCACTTTGTTCCTGCACCCCAATGGTTTGTGGAATTGAGAATTTTTGCACAGTAAATGGAGTGCTCCACTCAGCAATGTGCTGGATGTCCAGCGTTTGTGATAAATAAAATTCTCCCACAATAGAAATATTCACATGATTCCAAGTCATTTCAAGTTTTCATTAATCATTTGGGATCTCTGAGAGCATCCCTTTACCCTCGTGCATTTTCTTCTGCAAAATCTGGCGCTGTCCTGAATAATGATGGAAATGCAGCCTGATTTTCTTATTACAGGACAGTGAGGGTAGCAGTGATAACATAAAAAAAGGTAAAATCAGAGGGAAAAGACAGATATGACCATAAGGGCTTATCTGTAAATATTAAAATGAAACACAGCCCAAAGCAATGCCTTGCTCTGCCAGCAGCAAACTGACTGCAGCCTGTTAAATGCTCTGGGGTCGTTCAGAATCTCAGCTGGTTACCCTGTGCTCTTTCCTCGAGTCAGAACATGGATTTCTGCAGATCCTCTCATGTCTACATCGCTTTTTACAAGCCTTGGAACATCATTCCCGTTTTTCCAGGTGGTGCAAATCCCATCAGGAGTGGCAGCTGCCTTTACCCCGTGCCTCACAGGCTGGGTGAATTTTCCTGGAGTGATGTTCTCTCTCTCCTGTCTGCAGCCTGGTTGCTCTCAGGGCTGTGTTTGGTGCTGCAGGTGCCCATGGCAGCTGTATTTTCAGGAGATAATTGGGTGTTCAGATGCAGAGGAGAAACTTGCAGGCAGCTGAGAGAAGTCCCAGCTGGTGCTTGCCTGCGTTCCTTCCCCCCAGAAAGAGTTTAGAAACTTCATCTGTGGTAAAATGCTCTGGAGTGATGGGAGAAGGCAGCAGGGGAAGTCACAGAAGGGCAAAGAGGGAGAGTTTGAAAACCAGCCAGTTCATCAAGTTTTTATTAATTACATTTTTCAGGAAAGGCTTGCCCTGCTGAATTAGGGAGAGGTTTGATAAGCACGGCGCAGTCGGTGCGCGTGAGGTTATTTCACTCTTGGACATTGAGGGGTGGATAATTAATGACTCTGCCTCATTACCGGGCTCCAGCAGGGAATTCAGGGCTGGTTTGGCAGAGGATTGGAGGAGGAGGATGAAAAGGAGGAGAAGGAAGATCTTTTCCTGGTGAATCACCACTGCAGCTTGAGGAACTTGCACCGTGTCACCTCTCAGGCGTAACACAAATGTGCATTTACCCAGCCACTGATCTTCATAAAATCATGGAATGGTTGGGGTTGGAAGGGACCTTAAATCCCATCCAGTGCCACCCCTGCCATGGCAGGGACACCTCCCACTGTCCCAGGCTGCTCCAAACCCCAATGTCCAACCTTGGGCACTGCCAGGGATCCAGGGGCAGCTCTGGGAATTCCAGCCCAGCCCCTCCCCACCCTCACAGGAAGGAATTCCTTCCCAATATCCCATCTGTCAGTTTAATTTTCAATTATCTCCTGGTTTTCTGTGTTTCCTTTCCCCCTGAGGCTGTCCCAAGCTGCTGGCAGAGCCTGGACCAGCAGCACCCTGATGTCAAGGAAAGGCACTTTCTCCATTTCTCTCCATTTCTCTCCATCTTTCTCCATTTCTCTCCATTTCTCTCCATTTCTCTCCATTTCTCTCCATTTCTCTCCATTTCTCTCCATCTTTCTCAATTTTTCTCCATTTCTCTGCATTCCAGCTGCTGCTATCAGGGGTTTCCTCCTCCTCTTTGCTCCCAGTGGTGCCAAAATGAATGTTGGAATGTTGAGAAAGAAGCCACAGGAGGGAAATTTTAAAATCTGTGATTCCTGAAAGTTGGGCTGGCTCCTTTCAGAAACTCTGAGGTGGAGTTTAGAGCTCTCAAGCAGCAAATGATCACCAAATCATGCAAATTGTCAAATTATCTTTCTGATAATTCCCCCTAATGCAAAGCCCACACCAGAAAAAAGCCTGTTATTAATTCTTTTTTCCTTCCTTTTGCAAGCTGATGAGATATTTTCTTGCTTTAATTGACAAAAATAAGTCTGATAGTTTTGAAGCATTTAATTATTTTGCTGCTATCTTTGATCTGTCATTTCCTTGATTAGCTCAGATTTTGAAGGGAAAGGTTGTTTTGAAAGGGGAAATCTTCTTAGTTTAATTTTGAAAATGCCAAAAGAAGGTATTTTGGTAATTTCACCAACTTAGGAAAAAATCAGATTTGCAGAACTTGCTGAAACTGTTTGGGGTCTTTTGGTTTTTTTTTGTTTTTTGGGGGTTTTGGTTCTTTTTTTGTTTTGTTTTTTTTGTATGTGTGTGGGTTTTTTGTTTGTTTTTGGTTGTTTTTTTTCTGCAGGAGTTTTGGGTTTGAGGAGTAATAATTTTTCATTAAAA